>JARHVA010007807.1:42500-140000 GCA_037957365.1 Torreya grandis
TTTACTATCAACAATACCATTACGATACAACTAAAAATTAACATGTTCATTAGGTAATTCATCAATCACTTTGTCAACATGCTTATCAAACAAATTTTGAGGTTCTAATGACAAATAAATTACCTTAATAGGTGTAATGATTTTTTTTTGGTAAGAAATGTACATTCAACTTCTTCTTCCTTTACCTACTGTAAATGTGATAACTCTTTACTACTGATCATCAATACCTAATTATTGATTTCTGTTATTGATATACCTTCATCTCTCAATGGGGTAAAAATATGTCTTTTCACATCTTTATAAAATTCATAGATGTTATGTCTACCATCATGTATTACTTTCTTGTCAAAATATGAAGGTCTACTTAATAGGATATGGCATACATCTATGGGCATAGCATCACATAAAAATTCATCTTTGTAGTTGCATATCTAAAATTATACCTTTCATTGATCATTGACCAAGAATTTATGCCCCTTTTGGATCTATGGCACCTTATAAGGTGTAAGGTGAGTCAAAAATTTTAATCCTAGTTTATCATTCATCTTAGAAGACACTAGATTATCAATGCTACCATAACTATAATTATTTTTTCAGCACTTATGATGAAGGGCATCATTTAAAAATATGAGGAGTCAATGTATTCAAATATGTATTTTTATCATTTTTGGTTTATTTTTATGTTAAAATTCCTATAGTTACCCAATTAGGGTGTTAAAGTCATTAGTGGATCATGTGTGTAGGTTTGACAGTCATTTTAAAGTTTCCCTCCAAAACTTAGAATTTGAAAATTTGAATTATGTTGTTAGCTTTGGGGAGGTGTTTTGTGAATTCCAATGTATGAAATGAGTTATTTAGGTTATATGAGGTATTAAATAGGTGTGTGTATGTAATATCAACTTACATATGTAATGTACTTCAAAAACAAAGAAAGAAATGTAACTGCCCCTTCATTTATAGAAGTGGCCAAGAAGAGGCAAGTTGGTAGTTATATGTTTTGAAGAATGTAAAAGTAAAAATACATGCTAGAGAGTCATTTTTTGTAGATAAGGTAGTATTATTAAGTTTATTAAGGATTATAAACAATAAATATAGGATAAATTAATCCAAAGAAGTAATTTTATTCTTGTCCATGAAGGACAAGATAATGTAATAGTCTGTGTTTTGTAAAAATTTGTCAAAAACCAATAAAGAATGAGTTTTTAAAGTGAAATTTACATTTTTAAATATATATTGAGTGTTATTTATGTGAATTTTAATTAATTTACATGTTATTTATATTAGAATAATGTATTTTACATGTTAGTACAGGTCTACAGGGAGAATGTTGAAGTTACAGTCAACTATGTGAAGATTTAACCAAATATGAAACTTGTATATTAGAAAAAATAAGGTAAGAGAGATATATTGAAGTTTATCAATCCATATTTAGGTTTTTTTTGTTTTATATTACTCTTTTCACCATTTGTAAATCTACTATTTGAATACCATGTGTGGTTTGACACATTCAAGGTAAGAAAGAGAAGTTTATATACTTTGAGGGTTGGTTAATATTACAATGATGATAAAAGAGTTGTGTTGTGATGTTATATACCCTTTAAAGTTATTATAAATTCTATATAAATTAATAAATTCAAATTAATCCATTTGAATCACTCTCGGCCTATAGACAAGGTTGAAACCCTAGAGGAAAGAAAAATTGATGTAACATTATTTGTAGCCATTTAAAGGTCTTAAACTTGATAATAGAGATAGAATATACTATTTAGGAATGATTGGAGGTTGTTTTAAGTTTTTTAGTGATGTATGAAGAGATTAAAATTAATTATAATGACTACAGCCTTGTAGAACCTTGTCAAATAATCAAGTTTTTGTCAAAGTGAATGATTAGAGGAGTTTCTAGGTTGGGTAAGATGATTTAATGATTGGATAAATTGTCTAGGGGTAGAATAGACCTATTTCAGGTCTTTAAAGTGTGAAAATAGGTGAAAGTTTCAACATAGCTCTTTTTGAAAGGTCTCATCCATGCATAGGCCTATACAAACCTAAACTAGGGTTTCTAGAAAAGAATGTGAATATCTTGAGATTTTAATAGTCAAAAATCACCTAATTTGGTGATACATTAGGAAATAATGTGTATTAATATATTTTTAAGTTTTTATCTTGTTATGGATTGTGTAAGTATGTAATATAAGGATGATGTTTATAATCGGGGTAAAAGAGGCTTAATTTGGCCTAGATAGTAATACAAAAGGAGAGAGAAAAGTGGTCCACTAGAAGAATTGGATATTAAAACTTCTTAGGAAGGTGAAATGGGATAGAGGGTACTTGATAATGTATTTATTTAGATCATTATGGTCCTATATTATTTTTACAAGTGGAAAAAATCTTAAAAAGGATACAAGGAAGGTGTTAAGAGAGTAGAGTTGCATAAGAAATTGGAAAGAAAGAGTGAGGTTTGGATGAGTTGGAGAAAGTTATATATGACCAAAGAATCCTATAAAAGGCATAGAACTATTTCAAACAAGTTTGGATAAGGAATTGATAGTTTGAGTCATCAATAACTAAGAAAAGAGAGAGTAAAGTAGAAAGAGGAGATACTGAAGAGTGAATGCAAGAAATAGACAATTATAAGTATCAGAGTTAGAGGTACATGAGAAGAAGATAATGATGTGCTCTATTAATCATTTGGTATCAGAGCCACAAGTTCATTGGGATGAGTAGAAATAAAGTCATCAAGCACAAAAGGTATATGTTTAATTTAGTTTTTTATTTTGACTTTTTGATATGTTCATGAAAAGTGTTGAGGTGTGAGTAAAATTTAAGAGAGTGGTAAATATCCCTAAATCCATTGAGGATTTTTAAGGACTAAGAGATAGTTATTGGAAGCTTAAGAGTGAGCTCAAGGAGATCTTGGAGAAAGAAAGAGGAGTCCTAGGTAAAGGACAAGAAAGTGAGATAGATCTCGGTGAGGTCTTAGAGTGAGAGAGATCCAAGTGAAGTCATGAGAGGCAAGTAGATGAGGCTTGTCAAAGAGGTATATGTCCAAGAGAGATAAAGAGATAGAGAGATAGGTAAGATCAAGATATAAAATAGAAAAGATAAAATAGGGTAAGGTTGAGATGAGTTACCACAAAGAGAGAAAGGTTCAAGAAGACATAAAGAGGAAAGAGATGAAAAAAGAAATGATAGAGGTAAGATAGTAGTTGGATGATTTGTTTCTCATAATATAGAAAATGAGAGGAAAAGAGAACCCATACTATGTATGGGTCATGAAGAAGAAGATAATCAAGTGGCCAATAAAGCTATAGATGAAGAAAATAAAGATGAAAGTTGTGAGAGAGGAAAGAGAGAATTAAAGGTTACTTTGTAAGAAACTCAAGAAAGAGATGAAAAGACTTTAGGTAAGAGAGTAACATAGTGAGCAAGAGGATGAATGTGAACAATACCTCAAGAAGGATGAGGCAAGATTTAATGAGGAAAAAAAAAGATAGTTTTAGCTAGTTACATGATGGGAAAGACATTAAAGAGGCAGATCAGTTAGAAGGTCTCATTGAAGGCTTGGAAATAGGAGTAAAATCCAATGAAGGAGATCTTAAATCTGATTATATGTTTATTTATTAAGGTCAAAAGTAGTTAGAGGTAGAAATAGAAGCACTAGAATAGGCATTGCATAGTGATGTGATGAAGAATATAGAAGTACATGAGCTATAGCATGAATAAATGGAAGAGAAGGTATAATTTATAGTATTTGAGGACCACATGATGAAGTACAAATAACATGAATATGAAGAATTGATGTTATAAATGAAGCATATTGAAGACATAGAGCCATATGGAGGCTCAAATTTCAGTGAGATAATAGGTAGGCAAAAAATGTCTTTATTTTTATTAAAATCATGAATATGATAACAAGGGAAGGTGAGATTACAAGTGTACTATTATTATTTTTGGGCATACACCTCCCATATGATAGAAAAAAAGATCAATGTATGAATGCACATCAAGTGCTAGTTAACACAAGCAAAAAATGGAAGAAGGAAGGTAGAATTGTCTTTGACAGAGGAAAGCAAGAGAGTTTGAAAAATAATAGTGGTAGCATAGTGGAGAAAAAATAAAGAAAAAACATCTAAGGATCATGAATTGGAAAACCTATAAGAAGAGTACGATGGTCCATTTGAGTAGAGCTCAAATCTTTTCTTGCCATGGGAGTATGATGTAGGGCATCATTTGGAAATCTGAGGAATCAATGTATTCAAGTATGTATTTTGATATTTTTTGGTTTAGTTTGGTGTTATAAGTCATATAGGTACCTAATGAGGGTGTTAGAGTCATTAGTAGATCATGTGTGTAGGTTTGAGAGTCATTTTGGAGTTTCCCTACAAAACATAGAATTTGAAATTTTGAATTATGTTATTAGATTTGGGGAGGTGTATTGTGAAGTCAAATATTTTAAATGGGTTATTTAGGTTCTATGAGGTCTTACATAGGTGTTTGTGTGTAACATCAATGTACAAATGTAATGTACTTCAAAAATCAAGAAATAAATGTAACTACCCCTTCATTTATGGAGGTGGACAAGAAGAGAGAAGTTGGTAGTTATATGTTTTGAAGAATGTATAAGAAAAAATACATGTTAGAGAGTCATTTTGAATATATATGGTATTATTAGGAATATTATGAAGGAGGAGATTAAGAAAGATAGGATAAATGAAGCTAAATAAGTAATTTTAGTCTTGTCCATAAAGGATAAGAGAATGTAATAGACTATGTTTTGTAAATATTCATTGGAAACCAATAAAGAATGAGTTTTTGAAGTGAAATGTTCCTTGTTAAATATATTTTTAATGTTTTTTATGTGAATGGTAATGAATTTATATGTTCTTGATATTATAGTAAGGTAGTTTGCATGTTAGTAAGGTTTGCAGGGAGAATGGTAAAGTTACAGTCAAGTATGTGAAGATTTAACCAAATATGAAACTTGTCTATTAGAACAAACAAGGTACAAGAGATACCTTGAAGTGTATCAATCCACCTTCAAGTTTTTTTTGTTTTATATTACTTTATGGGCCATTTGGAAACCTACAGACTGAATACCCTATGTGGCTTAACACAATCAAGGTAAGAAAGAGAAGTTTATATGATTTGAGGGTTGGTTAAGAGTCCAATTCTAGTAGAATAATTGTGATGTGATGGTAAAAACCCTTTAGAGTTATTAGAAATTTTGTAAAAATTAAAAAATTCAAGTTAAGCCAATTGAAGCACTCTCAGCTTGTAGATAGGGTTGAAACACTAGAGGAAATAAAAATTGATGTAACATTGTTTGTAGCTAGTCAAATGTCTTAAACTTGATAATGGAGACAAAAGAGATTTATTAGGAATGATTGGAGGTGGTTTTAAGTTGTTTGTAGATTTATGAAGAGAGTAAAATTAATTACAATGGCTACAGACCTTGTGGAACCTTATTAAGCAGTCAGTGTTAAAATGAATGATTAGAGGAGTTTAGAGGTTGGGTAATATGATTTATTGATTGGATAAGCTATCTATGGGCATAATATACCTATTTAAGGTCTTTAAAGTGTGAACATATGTGAAATTTTAAACATAGTGTTTTTTTAAAGGTCTCAACCATGTGTAGGCCTATATAGACCTAACCTAGGGTTTTTAGATAAGAATGTGAATATCTTGAGATTTTACGTGTCAAAAATCACCAAAATTGGTCATATTTTAGGAAATAATGTTAATTATATATTTTGAAGTTTCTATCTTGGTACATACTATGTAAGTATAAAATATAAGGAACGTGTTCATAATAGGGGTCAAAGAAGCCTAATTAGGCCTAGACAGTAATAGAAAAGGAGAGATAAAAGTGGTCCATCAGAAGATTTAGATATTTAAATTTATTAATAAGGTGAAATGGGATAGAGGTTACCTGACAATGTCTTTAGTTAGACTAGTACAGTCCTATATTATCCATACAAGTGGAAAAAGCCTTAAAAAGGCTATAAGGAATGTGTTAAGATAGCAGAGTTACATAAGAGATTGAATAGAAAGAGTGACGTTTGGATGAGTTGGATCAAGTCAAACATGACCAAGGAATCCTATAGAAGGCATAGATTATGTCAAAGTTTGGACAAGGAATTGACAATTTGAAGCATCAAGAACCAAGAAGCGAGAGAGTAAACTAGATAAAAGAGATAGTGAAGAGTAAATGCAAGAAAGAGACAATTGCAAGTATCAAAGTCAAAGGTACATGAGAAGTAGAGAATGATGTGCTCTCTACATAAACTTACCTTTGGACTTGCCTATGATTTTTAAAAAATATTTGCTCTATATTTGTTCTTTGATCTCCTTGTTTGGCTTGATCAATGTCCTCTTTATCAACAAAGACTCTCTTGCTTCTGATTCTCCACATGATCCTACACTCTCTTCATCTTCAACTTGTACAACCTAATTAATATTTTTTTCTTGTAGATATTTTATGAATTCATAAGATATATTACCATATTCATTTCATTTGAAACACTTACCCCAAAATAATTATCCATTGCCTTCTGTATATGGTTTTATTTTTCTATATGAGTGACTTTCTCTTAGACTTTGACATTACATTTGAGTGATGTTTTATTATTCATCATAAACCTTAATTTGATTACTACAATAATGCTACCCTCTACCTCTAAAATTTCTAATTTTTCCTTTATAAAATTGAGTTTGTTTCTTGGATAGCTTTTCCTATGCTTTGAGAGCCAACTGGTAGGCTTATTCCACTTTCCTTGGAGACAATAATCTGATCTCATCCTATATGTTGAAATTTAGATTATTAAGATAAATTAAAAAAATTTAAACATCCCATTTTGTATGACCTACCCTTATAGTCAAATTGTATAACTCTTCTATATAATCTTTCATGCTCATTTTCTTCTACCTCAAATTCTAAAGTTTTTTAAACAATTGTGTGTGATAGTCCTTTGGCATAAATTTATAGTTAAACTTGGATACCATTTTATCCCATGATATGATATTTTTATTTTCTCTCTTAGTCTATCATATTTTACTCCATACCACCATAATGAAACATGTATTTTTAATCTAGTAATAACAAACTTGACCTTTTTATCATCTTCTACTTCTTCATGCTCAAAGTACTTATCCATTGCATTGATCCAATAACTAACTCCTCAATATTGAGACTCCATTCATAGATGGAAATTTATAATTAAGGTCTTTTAATAAATTTCATGACTACCCTTATTATTTTCTCTTCTGAAATTTCTTATTCTTATTGTTCTACCACATCTCATTGTGGTTCTTCTCTATGATTCACGTAACCTACTTTAACCCCTCTTCTCTAAGATAATTCCATTACTTACAAAAATTATTAAATGTTCCTCATTTTGTTCATCAATGAATCTATTTTTTGTTTCCTCTTCTAACCTTTTCTATCACCTATTATTCTAAGTTCCATCCTTACAATCTTCTTTCTCACAGTTTGTTGTCCTCTCTTTTCAACTCTCCTTCACAAGGTTCTATTTCACAACCTGTCGTTACTAGAATATCCTCTTCTCCGGGTCACATCTAGAAACTAATGATATTTATTTATCTATGTATTTATTCATCTTATTTCTTATAATATTTTATTCCATTATGATGTAATTATATCTTCAAAGGGGTTTGAAGGTCTTCTCAAACTCTCTAGGTCTTGTCTTGATATCTAAACAGGATTAAAGCCTTCCCAATTGAATCTTTCTTTCAAACCTAAACACCTGAGGTTATTAAAATATTATTAGTAATTTTTAACTCTATACACAAATTTCAGTATCACTTATTATGAATATTTAACAATAAAAATAAACATACACTATTTTAGACCTTATGTTAGGTATGCCACCTTATTATAAGAAAGGTGAATTCATCATTTATACTTTTTGTGATTAGTAAGGGTTTTATTATATTCGTAAAATTTTATCCAACTTAAGAAATAATTATTTACCTTCTTTTACACTTAGTATTTTCTAAATATAGACTTCCTTAGACTTTAGGTTTGTGTTTCTTGTTACCAACTTAGATCTCCAACTTAGTTGTGTGAACACCTATCCAGTTTCAAGGGATTATTTACTTAAGACATGGACTTAAAAATATTTTTATTGTTATGAAAACTTTTTAATCTCATATATAATACTCAACTATCAAAGTGGCAATTTTATACACTAAATACAAAAAATTAGGTTTTAGACCTTAAAATCCACAGGTATATAGACTAAGAAATGGCTATATCTTCCTTTGTAGGGTTCCTTTAGTTAAAAAAACAAATTAAACATGTCAAAAATAGTATTTTTAAATTTTTTAAAAAAATTCAATTCTTTTTATAGGCTCAATTTAGAGATATATAGGCTTTAGTACTTCAAAACCCTATCTTAGGGTTTTAAGACTATGTATTACCCAAGAGTACAAATTTAAGGAAATTTGTAGTTTTACAGACCTTTAAAGACTTTTTTTATTTGTATTAAGGTCTATAGAGTATTCTCAAATTTTTAAAAATACTTTTTAATTCTATCAATCATAAAATTATGTGGAAAATGATCTTTTCTCAAAAAATGTCAAACAAAATATTGTCTACAAAGTTTATGGCTTGAAAACCATTGCAAAAATGTGAAACAAAAATAAGAAAAAAATTCAAACATCTGTTTAACATCATATAATCTAAGAACCAATCAGATCATGATGAAAACATCAATTTATTCATGTATCTTCCTAATTTCATATACAAGCCTGTAGACCAACATCAACTCTCTATCTACACCACCAACACTTACAACTTCCTTGTCTTTTTCTTTGTCTTCGTTGCCTTTCTTGGTTCCTTATTTCATTTTTGAATTCTTATCACATGAATAAACTTAGATTATTATTTTTCCATGTAGAAAAGTTTATTCAACTGACCTTAAGACTTATCAACATGCCTTATTTAGTCATAATCATACATTGCCTTCCCCTTATCATGGTTGTATACATTATTGAAAACATTTATAATTGGGTTAAAGGTTGAAAGACATTTAAAAATAGTAAATAAACCCTAAGGATCCCTTACATATGGATCAATACCCTTACAACATGAATAAACCCCTTAAACTCTTCAAAACAAATTCATTTTTTGTTGAATTTCCCATTTTGGTGGGAAACTAGAAAGGCATAAAAATGGTCTAGAAATGGAAATTGAAGCATGTAAATGGGTTTTTACTGACCTCACACAATTTATTAAACCTCATAAGACCAAAAACATACACGAATAAACTATTTACAAGCATGTACCTACATCAAACTATTGAAATATTTTCCTATAAATAGATGTCAAGAGTCATTCATTTGGTCCACTTTTTATTTACTTGGTACAAACATATACACTTCTTCACATTAAGAAAATATGCCCTATTATACCCAAAGTTTTCATTATTAATATGGAGTATTCATAATCCAAGTTAAAATCCCTTTAAATAATTTTAGGATCTATCATTGTTAAGTATCAAAGCCACATTCTAGATGCATACACATAGTCACAGGAGCAAAAATTCACATTCAATTTAGGTAGGAGAATTATGTGGGATTGATTTTTCTATTTTGAGTATTGGATACGTAGGTAGTGGTAAGTCATCAATGGGGTGATTGAGGTCATATCAACCCATTACACTTCCCTCTTTTTAAAATGTTTTCAACTTATCAAAGTGCTTTAGGGGTTGCAAAGACAAGAGTAGACAAACACTAATTAGTGTTTCCAAACCCTAAGTGTGACATCTAAAATTTATCCTCATTCATAGATTTAATAGGTGAATTAATCATTTTGAATGCATATTCAACCAAGAAAAGTTTGTGATCAATAAATTCAGGCACATTACACCTATATCCTTCTATAGTGGACCTATCTAGATATATTTCATGTTTTTTATTCTACTCTATCATTCCTATATTATTATTTTCTTTATTATTTCCTATTTTATATATGTCAAAGTCAACTAAGATAAGTTTGTGGTAAATAGATTGAAATGTAGTGTGTTTCTTTCTAATTATAATGGACCTATCCATATTTTATTTTTATTCTTGATTCTGATATTGAGCTTACACAATCATATCTTCTTCTACTTTTCATAGTCAAGTAGTCAAAAAATTCAAAAGAGATAAGTGTGTGAGCTAAGTATTTTCAAAAAATATCAACTTTATATATTTACCAATTTTTCAAAATTAGAATAATTGAATGTTGTACATCTTTAGCATTTTGATATATTCAGTTTTACACCTATATATATATATATATATAAACACTTTTTATTTCAAAATCAGTGTTTTATCAAAATTATAGTAAGATATACAAGCGAAATAAAAGGTATTCAAGGCATTTTATGGTCATACATATGAT
This sequence comes from Torreya grandis, assembly GCA_037957365.1. Lineage (NCBI taxonomy): Eukaryota > Viridiplantae > Streptophyta > Pinopsida > Cupressales > Taxaceae > Torreya > Torreya grandis. The sequence continues at coordinate 52,909 of JARHVA010007807.1, forward strand.
ATCATTGTGAATATGGTATTACCTCTTCAAGTGGGTCTAGAAAGAGTAGAAACATGATTTATAGTCTTACCAATCATAGTGGTCTTCAACATGTTATTAGGATGCCCATAGATATAGAAAATTCATGTAGTACCATCTCCAGTACATGGATTCCTTAAATACATACATTGAAATAAAGTGGTCAAACTTCAAGGCATCCCATATGAGTATCATATACAGTCAATGGTAATTCTTCATCCTCCCCCACCACCATTACAATTGGTTTTGGAACCCATTAAATAGAACCATAAAAGGAAATTAAGGTGCCTACTCCGAAGTTTAGTAAAAATATAATTAGTGTTCTCATTCAATGGCATAGTATAGAATCATTTGTTTCACCTATATATAATATATCTATACAATCAATGAACTAGAAAAAGGTATATCTTCCCAAATAGAAAGCTTCATACCAAAGAGTCACACAAGATTCTAATAAATATCCTAAGGAAAATACTAATACAACTTAGCATGCTCTAAAAAAAATAAAGGAAGCCATACATAAAACTTCACCAAGTCCCACATCTTCTCCAATTACATGTGTGATGATAAATTATATAAGTAATGACTCTGATAAATATGATATGGAAACTGAATATGAGAATACATCTACATGTAGCATTTCTCATTCATGGAAAATTAGGCATTATTTTTTTTAATAGAGGCACATATTATGGTCCTTATATGGGATCATAGGTTAATTTCACTTCCATAATATCCAAAAAAAATCAAATATTACAAAAATACACAAACATTCAAAATATTTTCAAAAAAATCAAAAATTAGGACTTGAGCATGACATGAGATGTTATTTACTTCTTTACATATGTTATTTATCATACATGTTAGTAGATATCATATTATTTCCTATACACACATTCATTTCACTAGATATTTCAATGTAATACAAGACACACATTACATATGTTATCTTAGATGTTGGACTTCCCTTCTACCTAGTGGCCATGCCTATGGTGGGGGCATATTTATTTTACAAGTTACACTATAATATATTATATCTATATATGACCTCAAATATGATGTTAAACTACATGTCTTACAATTATCTTGTTAAATCACTCAATTTTTACATTGTGATTCTAGATATGATACATTGTTTATAATATGACATTGATATATATATATATATATATATATATATATATATATATATATATATATATATATATATATATATATATATATATATATAAATATATATATATATATATATATATATATATATATATATGGAATAGAATAGTTTCACTTCTTTTATGTTCCTTTGATATTGTTTAATTTATTATATAATAGGATTAACATTGATTTATTATTATGTATGTCCCTTGAACCTTGTGTGAAAATTTATTCATCATCTTTATGAGATCATTTTTTTTGTATGTGGGACATTTAAAAATGTCCATTACATGTGGTACTTGGCCTTATGTGTCTGTAATCTTTGAGTATTCTACACTTGAACATGCCCCATGTATGAATCCCCTTGGACTATTATGTGGAATTATGATGTGTTTTTATTGTGTGCTTGCTAAACTTGATTATTAGTTCCATGATTCTTATCATGCACTCTTAGGGCATAGTCTACTTTAAAAATACATTATTACATGCTTTATTTTTAAATCTATCTAGATAGGTAACTTTTATGCCTCCATTTTAAGATGTTGTATACATGACTCAATTATAATTATAATTATATGAGTAGCTATAATATAATCCTCTATTATACCACATGATTTATGCTCAAATACATGACTCTTATCTACCATTCCTTTAAGTCATTCATCTATATGCAAGCTTGATCCTTTATTTTTTGTTATTGTTACATAAAAAATTTCAATTTCAAATGCTCAAGCTATCTCACAACACCATTATAATATCTTCAGATTTGAAATAAGGTCCTTGACTTATCTATATAATTACACACTAGGAAAATAGGGGTACAATGTGTCGTTATCCACTTAGTTCAGCCATGTCTCACACTAAATAATAGCTAGTTTCCAAATTTGAAGTTATCCTTTTGAATATTTACACACATTTTAAATGGTTAGATAAAGTAAATTATCAAAATATTCACCTATAAATACATTTCAAGAGTAATTATTTTGGACCAATTTTTATTCATTTATTACAAGCATATACACTTCTACACATTGATCAAATATACCTGTTTGTCCCCAAAATTTTCATTATTCATAAGGAGCAGCCATAATCCAAGTCAAGATCCCTCTAAATAAAATCAAGAGATATGATTATCAAGTGTAAAGTATGCTTTATAGTTGCATACACATAGTCAAAGGATCATAATTACACATTCACTCTAGGTGGGAGAACTATGTGAGCTTGATATCTCTCCTTAGAGTATTGGATAGGTAGGTAACAATCAATCATCAAGGGGGTGATTGACGTTATATTATCCCATTACAATCCCCTATTTTTTTTAGGTTTTAAAGATATAAAATCATCATAAGGGTTTTAAATACAAGAGAAGATATACAACTATTTTTTACACCCAAACCCTAAGTGTGATATATTAAAATTATAATTTATCCTCATTCACAAATGCAATAGGTGAAATGAGTGGTTCAGATGCATAGTTAACTTAGACAAGTTTTCAATAAATATAATTGTGTGTACTATGACTATGTAATATTATAGATGACTCGGGATACTTTAGTTTTGACCTCTGAGAGAGCGAGATGCCTACGAATGGTGGCAAGGCAAAGCCTAACCAGGGCGTGGGCATTGGAGTGGACGTGGACGTGGGAGCTGGCGTTGGAACAGGGGAGGCAAGTGGGGGGCCGACAATGGCTTCCCAAGATGGAGACCCCTTTTATTGTGGAGAGCAACCTAAAATAACTAAAGTAAATGGTTGTTTCCCACGTAGCAATGACAGGCCGATCTTGGTGGTCCCTCAAGTAGCGGTCAGAGAGGATGTTGAATACTTGATAGGCCATGCCTTGATTTGCAAATTTTTGGGTCTCAGGATTTCACAGCCAGCCTTGGAAGCCTGGATGAGGTGCACCTGGCATGTGGAGGGAGACATTGATATAATGTTGGCTGCCAACAGTTATTTTTTGGTAAATTTCTCTTCCATTTCTGATAGAAATCATATTTTTGAAGGAGGACCCTATTTTTATGACCGCATAGGACTGTTCATTAAACCCTGGCATGCTGGGTTTAACTCTGTAGAGGATTTGCCTGCTAGTGTACCTGTATGGGTTCGTTTCCCATGATTACCTCTAGAGTTTTGGTGGGAAGACATCCTGCACCAAATTGCAGCATTACTGGGATTGCCAATCGCGGTTTCTCATCAGTCTCTGGATAAAAAAATTATTTCCTTTGCCTGAATCTGTGTGGAAATCAATCTAAACAATCCTTTGCCTGAATCAATTGAAATTTGCTTAGGGGAATCATCTTGGATACAGCAAGTTGATTATGAATCCATTCCTTTTCGTTGCAGAATTTGCCATGTTTATGGCCACCTACATAGACAATGCCCTCAGGGTGGGAGATTCAGTGGGGTGGATTCTCAGAAAGGAAATGCTACTGATTTACCATCTCAGAGAGATACCTCCTCATCAATACCTGGGAACGTAGTGAAAGGAAAAGGTGCCCCAAAAGGGGTAGAGGCGACCTTAGATCAAGTGGGAGCTCTAAGCATTGATAGGGAAGGCTTTTCCCAAGTCTGTCGACGTGGGAGAGGGTGCAGTCAGAGGGGGAGAAACCAAGACAGATTTGTGGGCTCGAGTTTTAACAGGTTTGAAGTTCTAGATTGTATGGCAATAGAGGATGGATTCACCCCTGATGAGGTGGGAGGACCCCCAGGGAGAGAAGCAAACAACATTCTTATTAATACACCTCAGGACATGGTGATTCAGCAAGGTCAAGGAAGTGAACAGGGGCTGGAGGCTGAGAACATGGAGGACATTTTAGAACAGGAAAACAAGGATTGCAGCTGGGCCAAGTAGGTGAAAGAGAAAGATGTTCCTCAAAAAGATAAAGGAGTGGGCGAGACCCTGGGGCTAATGCAAAAACCTTTTAAAAAGGTCTCTTTTTCCACACCCTCTAGACCAAGGCACAAAAAGGATCAGGAGAAACTTAAGCGTGCAGGGGATCTACTGGTTGAGTCTGGAGAGGTTAAAACCTTGGTTGAACACTTCACCCAATCCACTTAATGATAGTGCTGTCATGGAATGTTAGGGGGCTGCATAGTGTTCCCAGACAAAAAACTATGCGAAATTTAATTTTTGCTCACTCTCCAGACATTTTATGTATCCAAGAGACTAAGTTGTCAGTTGATGCTATGTTAGATAAGTCATCTAAAATGTGGGAGGTTGGCCAATGTCAATGTGTGGGGGTGCTTGGTAGCGCAGGGGGGTTAGCAATTTTTTGGGACCCAGTAAAGCTTACATCGATCCACTGGATGGCGACTATCTCGACACTCTCCATGATTGCTTCTTCGTCAGAAATCGGAGAGACGATTTTGATCACAAATATTTATGTGACCTGATATAATTGATTTCTTGCTCAGGTAATAGAGAGAGTAAATTTGTTCATTTCAGTTTGATCAGAATTCAAATTAGACCCTTGATTCTTAGTAATATTAAACCTGTTTTGTATCTAGCTTTGTGTGATCGCCGCCAAGTTAGCTTTAAGCATTCATGTCAATTATCTAGTCTTGGCTGCCTAAATGATGATACTATTTGTTTTGAGTTTTGTCCAAACCTTTCTGTTGCAGTCCGCGACAGAGGTTGTAAAGAAGTTAAGCATGGATCTTTGGATTGTTGGGGCTTATTTACCTCATTATTTGGTCTAGCCATGTTTGGTGAGTTTAAGTATGCATCCATAAACATTTCTATTGTCTATAGCATGACCAACACAAATCACCCCAAAATCCTTGAGAATCTACCCTATGCCAGATGACTAAGTGGAACTGTACAACTGCAGCAAGGCCATATTGAAGCAGTTGAAATCCCTCATGAATGGAAACTTGACTCATTGAAAACTGTTTCTCTTAGAATGAAGAGTCAAGCCACAGTTCACCATAGTGACGGCAGATCTGTAAATATCTTACCAAGATCTTTGTCTACTTCCCGTCTTTCTCCTTCCAGACCATCTACGTCTTCTTCCCGTAGATCTATCAAAACCGGTCACATATTGATCGAAGATGAAGAGGTAAATCAAGGCAATGATTTACCAGGAACATTCATGAGTCTTGCTAGAGAAGACAGCATCGAATTCTACATAGAAGATACTACTACTCTGTATAGAGGTGGAAGATGGCTGCCGCAAAAGGTGTCCACAAACAACCAGCAGGAACTATGCAGTATTTTGCAGCTGCATTCAAGAACCCCTCTAACGAGTTCAAGCAAAGAAACTATACTGCGAGATTTAATTCTCATTTAATGGAAAATTTTGATGATCTGTGTAGAGATATTTTGTCTATTAAAGACACTGTAAATATTATAGAGAAAAAAGTCTCCTCCATTGACACAAAGATAGATTTGTTAGATGATAGTCTTAGTTGGCTATCAAAAGAAGACCAAAAGGCAGAATCATCTTCCAAGCCTCTCTATTCAGTATCCTTTGGCCCTTCTTTCAAAACTGTAAAAATATCTCCTAGCCATTCCCTTATGCAAAGAACCCACATACATTTCTAGCCTTGGTATTTGAATATAGATGACCTATTGGACCCTTCGAATGAAATCACTACCTGGTGCAATACCATGCGTGTACTTGTTATCCAAGCTCATCTTGACCAAGTTGGCAGCACCTGTTTTGCAACAAAATTTTTATGGGGAATTACTAGTCTTTGGTGGCAGTCTATGCCTGAAGCTCAGCAATATGAGTGTGTACATAATCAACCCGATTCTTTGGCTGCTTTATTTCTTTTATTGATTACTGAGTTTGCACCTCCAGTTGGCAATAGAGAACTTGAGTCCAAAAAATGGTTACTCAAGATGGAGCTTTGTGATCTAAAGCAATTTGATGCTTTTGCTAAACAGTTTAGAAAGCTTGCATATGACAGTAAGAGTTATGCATCCACTGAGATCAAACTCAAATTCTTACATCCTTTGCCTTATAATTTAATTGATCGTGTTATTTCTTATATTGACCTCAAAGGACTAATGATTGAAGATCTCGCCCTTTCTGATGTCATTGACTTTGCAAAGCAGGAGATAATTACTTTAGTCTTCGAGACTAAGTCTATGCAAAAATTAAGCAAGCACCAAGCATCTCAGATCACTCCTGTATTTCCTGAAATAGCCCCATTTGGCTGTAGATCCTTTGTACAACCTCACCGACAACAAAAGTAGCACCGCAAGCATATTTCTTATAAGTGCCACTCTTTTCCCCGGAAGCACTCCTATGCACCTCCTCACCATTTCCTAAAGAAACATCGCACTGCACATCCTCCTTCTAAACAGCCAATTTGCTACATCTATCGCAAACCTGGCCATATTGCTCCTAATTGCTCTTGCAAAAACCATGTTGTTAAAGCTATTTTTTCCTCCAACGCAGCAGCGTGGTGGGATATTGTCGATGCAGATGAAGATCTTTATCTCAAAGAAGATATTTATGAACCAACACTCAAAGATCTTCCAGATGAAGCATCCGATGATTAAGAAGATGCAGCAGCTCTTGAATCACTTGCTGATGAGTTAGAACACCCAATGACCAACATGCAACGTGGTACAAGACACTATAGACCAAGAGAACATGACTGGTCTATGCTAGACTATGAAGCACAAGGAGCTTGGCCACGACATCATCATGAAGTACCTAAGCGACCAGAAAAGCCCAAAAGTAGAGGATATTCCAGAGGAGAATCATCTAGAGGGAGAAAACCCTCTATGCAAAGACAACCACCCACATTACACAGACCAGAACATCCTCCTGTGCAATATCCAAGCTCTTTCAAGCCAAGTGACTCCTGGATAAAGAATAAGTTCACCAGCAAAGAGCTACCTAAAGAAATAAGAGAGCCAATATGGGAACAGATCCTACCAGCTGAAGAACCTATCTTAGCAGTAGATCCTTGGTGGGACAATGACAATGAAGAGGATGAAGTCGGAAGCATGTTTTACTCTGACCAAGATTATTGTCTTGGTGAATGCAGTAATCTCCAAGAGGAAGCTGAACCTGAACCAGAAGAAGAAGAAGTCTACTCTGAACCTGTGATTGTTCAAGATCCAGGAAGACAAAAATTGGTATGTACCAGTATTCCTTCTCCAGAACTTCCACAGCCTGCCTACCTTAATCATTTAATTAATGGCAAATTTGCCCAATTTTCTACATTAGAAATAAATGGCAGATTAGTAGATGCACAAGTAGACACTGGTGCTTCCCTTTCTTTTGCTAAACCTCAACTCATCAGTGACTGGAAGACACTTGATGACAATCTTGCTTACAAGAGCATTGACATCCAGGGCAATAGTTTTATGTGTACAAAGTATAAACACTAGCAACCCCTGCGTATCCAAAATAAAATCTTCCATTGTGATTTTTTTGCCCTTGAGAAGATGCCCATTGATATCCTCCTCAGAGGATCTTTTATTGATAGATATACACCCTATGGTGCTACTGCAAAAAGCATCATGTTCACTATAGAAAATGAAAGGCTTAGAATACCTCACCTTATCTATGCCACATAACAGTTTCCAAGTGCCATGACTCAGAGCCCTGAAATAATCCCAGCTGAAATATTAGAAATTGGGAATAGGATCAAGTCCTCTATCTGCTCAGAGAATCCTCAGTAGTTTTGGTCCAAAGCTATGCCTGAAATGGAGATTAAAATAATTGAAGGCAAGCATATGAAAATTGGGAAAAAGATCCCAATACCGGCACAGAATTATAATGATATGGAATCCTAGATCAAAGATTTGGAAACAAATGGCTTCATTGAGAAATCAATTTCTCCTTTCTGTTGCTACGCCTTTATGGTAAACAAGCATTCAGAACAGAAAAGAGGTAAGAAAAGAATGGTCATTAATTATAGGACATTAAATGTAATAATAGAGCCATATCCATATCCGATATCAGATAAAAGCTACTTGCTTGAGAAAGTTGCAGCTTGTAAATATTTCTCACAGTTTGATTGCAAATCAGGCTTTTATTAGATAAGAGTCAAAGAAGAAGACAAAGCCAATACAACCTTCAGCTGCCCCTTTGGCCATTATCAATGGACTGTCATGCCTTTCGGCCTTATGAATGCGCCAGCATATTATCAAGCGCATATGGATAAAAATTTTGGTGGCACTTCTCATTTCCTTTGTGTATATATTGATGATATTCTAATTTTTAGTAATTCTTTAGATGAGCATGCTACTCATCTCTCCCAATTCTTTCAACTGGCACAAGATGCAGGAATAGTCCTTTCAGAGACTAAAATTTAGTTATGCACAACTGAATGCAATTTCCTCGACATGGTGATCCAAGACTCAAAACTGCAAGTCCAGCCACACATAAAAGACAAAGTCATCATTTTTCCTGACTGTTTAGATAAACCCAAACTACAAGCATTTTTGGGTCTGCTAAATTATTTGAATAGTTTCTATCCTAACTCTGGTGAAGACAGATATATTCTACAAACACTTCTCCAGGAAAGGAATGCATTTTATTGTGAAGAACAACATACAGTAGCAGTTCAAAAAATCAAAGCAACTGTAGCCGCGCTACCAGAACTGCACATTCCAAAATCTAAACAAATGAAAGTCTATACTGATGCCTCTAACCTCACATGGGGAGGAGTACTTGTTTGTATAGTAGATGATAAAGAATTTGTATGTGAATTTGCTAGTGGTGTGTTTAGCTCTGATGTATTAAAATGGATCTCCTCTGATAAAGAGATCTATGCTGTGAAAAAATGTTTAGAGAAGTTTATGCTAAAACTTCTACATCTACCACACTTTGTAATTGTAATAGATTGTACTAGATTTCTGACCTTCAGAGAAAAAGATCATGGTCGAAAAGATGGTTGCGGAAAATATGTCCAGTGGCAAGCATTCTTTCATCAGTTTAATTTTTTTGTGGAGCATATTATAGGTTCTAATAATGTTATTGCAGATTGGATTAGCCAGAATCCTTCTGCTACATTGATGCATCAGCCTGCACCTAGTTTTAATCTCACCAGGATACTTAATCAAGGATTCGACTCCATGAATGTTTTAGTACAAGAACGAATCCTTTGAGAAGGCCTACATCCCTGATATACGAGGATCTCCTATGCAGCAGGATAAGACCTACAAATGTCTGTAGCAGTGACTCTCCAAGCAAACTGCCGTCAAAACTCAGGAGTCATCACCATTGAAAGGCTCAACAGTGAATTCTTATACCACCAGTTCACTAAGCTACTAAAGCGACCACTCTGTACATGGCGCATTCGGATCAGATCTGCATCTAACGAACATCTGTATTGTTGGATAGCTCGGCATGGCCGGCACAGAATTCATGAAGAACAAAATCATGATCAAGACACAGTAGTGTACACAATCATTCACCGACAGCTTGAGTGGGAATCATATTTCCACTGTACTCTAGGGCACACTCCATGTGAAGTGGGACCCCCAAATTGTCGACATTGGCATCTCCAAAGCACTTTTCGGATAAGATGCCTTTTTAATCCAATATCCGAAGATGACCTCGAAGACGAAGCGGAAGACATGTTGGGCCCACAGCCTAGGATTCCATCCTCACCATCATCATCTTATGGATCTAACGCTTCAAATAGCATATCACTGTAGACAACTTATGAGCTGTAAAGCATAATGGGATTGACACCGCCTTGCCAGCGAGCAGGCAAGACCGCCCAAAAGTTACTATAAATAAGCCTCTCCGCCTTAGTATATGCATTGAAAAAAATTTAGTATGAAAATCTAGTAGCCTTGTAAAAGAGTATGCTCTTCACTTGCCCTTTTCGAAGGATCCTGTGAATCAAAAATTGAAACAAGGATATTGTAATAAGTTTTTGTAAGTAATATAGTGAAGTCGTAGTCATTCAGCCCCTACCTACTATCGCAGGTTTCTTCTAATCAAGCTGCTAAAGCATGGAACAAGGAGGCATCTATTGACGTGAAAAAGATTGGTGTGCAGTGCGACTTTTCTTCAAGAAACGGTGAGGAGGTGCATAGGAGTGCTTCCTAGGAAAAGAGCGGAGCTTATAAGAAATATGCTTGCGGCGCTACTTCTATTGTCGGTGAGGTTGTACAAAGGATCTACAGCCAAATGGGGTTGTTTCAGGAAATACAGGAGCAATTTGAGATGCTTGGTGCTTGCTTAATTTTTGCATAGACTTAGTCTCAGAGACTAAAGTCATTATCTACTGCTTTGCAAAGTCAATGACATCAGAAAGGGTGAGATCTTTGATCATTAGTCCTTTGAGGTCAATATAAGAAATAACACAATCAATTAAACTATAAGGCAAAGTATGTAAGAATTTGAGTTTGATCTCAGTGGATGCATAACTCTTACTGTCATATGCAAGCTTTCTAAACTGTTTAGCAAAAGCATCAAATTGCTTTAGATCACAAAGCTCCATCTTGATTAACCATTTTTTGGACTCAAGTTCTCTACTACCGACTGGAGGTGCAAACTCAGTAATCAATAAAAGAAATAAAGTGGCCAAAGAATCGGGTTGATTATGTACACACTCATATTGCTGAGCTTCAGGCATAGACTGCCACCAAAGACTAGTAATTCCCCATAATTTTTTTTTGCAAAATAGGTGCTGCCAACTTGGTCAAGATGAGCTTGGATAACAAGTACACGCATGGTATTGCACTAGGCAGTGATTTCATTCAAAGGGTCCAACAGGTCATCTATATTCAAATACCAAGGCTGAAAATGTATGTGGGTTTTTTGCATAAGGGAATGGCGAGGAGATCTTTTTACAGTTTTGAAAGAAGGGCCAAAGGATACTGAACAGAGAGGCTTGGAAGATGATTCTTCCTTTTGGTCTTCTTTTGATAGCCAACTAAGACTATCATCTAATAAATCTATCTTTGTGTCAATGGAGGAGACTTTTTTCTCTATAATATTTACAGTGTCTTTAATAGACAAAATATCTCTACACAAATCATCAAAATTTTCCATTAAATGAGAATTAAATCTCACAGTATAGTTTCTTTGCTTGAACTCGTTAGAGGGGTTCTCGAATGTAGTTGCAAAATACTGCATAGTTCCTGCTGGTTGTTTGTGGACACCTTTTTGCGGCGGCCATCTTCCACCTCTATACAGAGTAGTAGTATCTTCTGTGTAGAATTCAATGTTGTCTTCTCTGGGAAGACTCATGAATGTTCTTGGTAAATCATTGCCTTGATTTACCTCTTCATCTTCGATCAATATGTGACCAATTTTGACAGATCTACGGGAAGAAGACGTAGATGGTCTGGAAGGAGAAAGACGGGAAGTAGACAAAGATCTTGGTAAGATATTTACAGATCTGCCGTCACTATGGTGAACTGTGGCTTGACTCTTCATTCTGGGAGAAACAGTTTTCAACCAGTCAAGTTTCCATTCATGAGGGATTTCAACTGCTTCAATATGGCCTTTCTGCAGTTGTATAGTTCCACTTAGTCATCTGGCATAGGGCAGATTCTCAAAGATTTTGGGGTGATTTGTGTTGGTCATGCTATAGACAACAGAAATGTTTATGGATGCATACTTAAACTCACCAAACATGTCTAGACCAAACAATGAGGTAAATAAGCCCCAACAATCCAAAGATCCATGCTTAACTTCTTTACAACCTCTATCACAGACTGCAACAGAAAGGTTTGGACAAAACTCAAAACAAATAGTATCATCATTTAGGTGGCCAAGACTAGATAATTGACATGAATGCTTAAAGCTAACTTGACGGTGATCACACAAAGCTAGATACAAAACAGGTTTAATATTACTAGGAATCAAGGGTCTAATATGAATTCTGATCAAACCAAAATGAAAAAATTTGACATCTTCATGTGACCTGATATAAATGATTTCTTGCTCAGGTAATAGAGAGAGTAAATTTGTTTGATATGTTTTCTTGGGTTTGTAACAGAGGGTTAACTCTATAGACTTGATTCTGGGTTTAACAAAGGATAAATAGGTAGAAGTATACAAGAACTTGGATTTAACTAACTCAGACTTTTTATACACATGAGAATCCTTAATAGTCAGAGGTTTAAATAGGCTAGTTTCTTGCTCAAGATTTTCTTCAGTAATATCAATATCGAGACAATTCGATAGTTGATTTGGGACAAATGGAGGAAGTTCATACATGCCTTCGAATTCAAATTCGTTCATGATTTCTATGGTAGATGTGGATGGTGCTTTTCCAAATTCCATTGTGGGGAGATTTGAGGTCTGGTAAACGAGAAATTTTTGGTAAGGGAATAGAGGATGCAGAGATAAAAGCAGCCTATGACAATTAGAAGAACGGCCTGTGACTCGATGCAATAACTTTCCAAAAGAAATATTCAAAGTAAATAACTCAAAAGATCGATTCGTGAAATAGGAAAAATGATTCACAACTTACAGTAACTTGGCTCTGACACCAATCTTTTTCATGTCAATAGACGCCTCCTTGTTCCATGCTTTAGCAGCTTGATTAGAAGAAACCTGCGATAGTAGGCAGGGGCCGAATGACTACGGCTTCACTATATTACTTACAAAAACTTATTACAATATCCTTGTTTCAATTTTTGATTCACAAGATCCTTCGAAAAGGGCAAGTGAAGAGCATACTCTTTTACAAGGCTACTAGATTTTCATACTGAAATTTTTTTGATGCATATACTAAGGCGGAGAGGCTTATTTATAGCAATTTTTTGGTGGTCTTGCCTGCTCACTGGCAAGGCGGTGTCAATCCAATCATGCTTTACAGCTCAAAGTTGTCTACAATGATATGTTGTTTGAAGCGTTGGATCCACAAGATGATGATGGTGAGGATGTAATCCTAGGCTGTGGGCCCAACATGTCTTCCGCTTCGTATTTGAGGTCATCTTCGGATATTGGATTAAAAAGGCATCTTATCTGAAAAGTGCTTTGGAGATGCCAATGTCGACAATTTGGAGGTCCCGCTTCACATGGAGTGTGCCATGGAGTACAGTGGAAATATGATTCCCACTCAAGCTGTCGGTGAATGATTGTGTACACTACTGTGTCTTGATCATGATTTTGTTCTTCATGAATTCTGTACGGGCCATGCCGAGCTATCCAATGATATAGATGTTCATTAGATGCAGATCTAATCCGAATGTGCCACATCCAGATTGGTCACTTTAGTAGCTCAGTGAACTGGTGGTATAAGAATTCACTATTGAGCCTTTTAATGGTGATGACTCCTGAGTTTTGATGGCGGTTTGCTTGGAGAGTCACTGCTGCAGACATTTGCAGGTCTTGTCCTGCTACATAGGAGATCCTCGTATATCGGGGATGTAGGCCTTCTCGAAGGATTTGTTCTTGTACTAAAACATTCATGGAGTCAAATCCTTGATTAAGTATCTTGGTGAGATTAAAACCAGGTGCAGGCTGATGCATCAATGTAGCAGAAGGATTCTGGCTAAGCCAATCTCCAATAACATTATTAGAACCTATAATATGCTCCATAGAAAAATTAAACTAATGAAAGAATGCTTGCCACCGGACATATTTTTCGTGACCATCTTTCCGACCATGATCTTTTTCTCTGAAGGTCAGAAATCTAGTACAATCGGTTACAATTACAAAGTGTGGCAGATGTAGAAGTTTTAGCATAAACTTCTCTAAACATTTTTTCACCGCATAGATCTCTTTATCAGAGGAGATCCATTTTAATACATCGGAGCTAAACACACCACTAGCAAATTCACATACAAATTCTTTATCATCTACTATACAAACAAGTACTCCTCCCCATGCAAGGTCAGAGGCATCAGTATAGACTTTCATTTGTTTAGATTTTGGAATGTGCAGTTCTGGTAGCACGGCTACAGTTGCTTTAATTTTTTGAACTGCTGTTGTATGTTGTTATTCCCAACAAAATGCATTCCTTTTCTGGAGAAGTGTTTGTAGAATATATCTGTCTTCACTAGAGTTAGGATAGAAACTATTCAAATAATTTAGCAAACCCAAAAATGCTTGTAGTTTGGGTCTATCTAAACAGTCAGGAAAACTGATGACTTTGTCTTTTATGTGTGGTTGGACTTGCAGTTTTGAGTCTCAGATCACCATGCCGAGGAAATTGCATTCAGTTGTGCATAACTCAATTTTAGTCTCTGAAAGGACTATTCCTGCATCTTGTGCCAGTTGAAAGAATTGGGAGAGATGAGTAGCATGCTCATCTAAAGAATTACTAAAAATTAGAATATCATCAATATATACACAAAGGAAATGAGAAGTGCCACCAAAATTTTTATCCATATGCGCCTGATAATATGCTGGCGCATTCATAAGGCCGAAAGGCATGACAGTCCATTGATAATGGCCAAAGGGGCAGCTGAAAGCTGTCTTGGCTCTGTCTTCTTCTTTGACTCTTATCTGATAAAAGCTTGATTTGTAATCAAACTGTGAGAAATATTTACAAGCTGCAACTTTCTCAAGCAAGTAGCTTTTATCTAGTATCGGATATGGACATGGCTTTGTTATTGCATTTAATGTCCTATAATTAATGACCATTCTTTTCTTACCTCTTTTCTGTTCTGAATGCTTGTTTACCATAAAGGCGTAGCAGCGGAAAGGAGAAATTGATTTCTCAATGAAGCCATTTGTTTACAAATCTTTGATCTGGGATTCCATATCATTATAATCCTATGCCGGTATTGGGATCTATTTCCCAATTTTCATATGCTTGCCTTCAATTATTTTAATCTCCATTTCAGGCATAGCTTTGGACCAAAACTACTGAGGATTCTCTAAGCAGATAGAGGACTTGATCCTATTCCCAATTTCTAATATTTCGGATGGGATTATTTCAGGGCTCTGAGTCATGGCACTTGGAAACTATTCTGTTGCATAGGTAAGGCGAGGTATTCTAAGCCTTTCATTTTCTATAGTGAACATGATGCTTTTTGCAGTAGCACCATAGGGTGTATATCTATCAATAAAGGATCCTCTAAGGAGGATATCAATGGGCATCTTCTCAAGGGCAAAAAAATCACAATGGAAGATTTTATTTTGGATACACAGGGGTTGCTGGTGTTTATACTCTGTACACATAAAACTATTCGCCTGGATGTCAATGCTCTTGTAAGCAAGATTGTCATCAAGTGTCTTCCAGTCACTGATGAGCTGAGGTTTAGCAAAAGAAAGGGAAGCACCAGTGTCTACTTGTGCATCTACTAATCTGCCATTTATTTCTAATGTAAAAAATTGGGCAAATCTGTCATTAATTAAATGATTAAATTTGGCAGGCTATGGAAGTTCTAGAGAAGGAATACTGGTACATACCAGTTTTTATCTTCCTGGATCTTGAACAATCACAGGTTCAGAGTAGACTTCTTCTTCTTCTGGTTCAGGTTCAGCTTCCTCTTGGAGATTACTACATTCACCAGGACAGTAATCTTGGTCGGAGTAAAACATGCTTCCGACTTCATCCTCTTCATTGTCATTGTCCCACCGAGGATCTCCTACTAAGATAGGTTCTTCAGCTGGGAGGATTTGTTCCCATATTGGCTCTCTTATTTCTTTAGGTGGCTCTCTGCTGGTGAACTTATTCTTTATCCAGGAGTCGCTTGGCTTGAAAGAGCTTGGATATTGCATAGGAGGATGTTCTGGTCTATGTAATGTGGGTGGTTGTCTTGGCATAGAGGGCTGTCTCCCTCTAGATGATTCTCCTCTGGAATATCCTCTACTTTTGGGCTTTTTTGCTTGCTCAGGTACTTCATGATGATGTCGTGACCAGGCTCCTCGTGCTTCATAGTCTAGCATAGACCAGCCATGTTCTCTTGGTCTATAGTGTCTTGTACCATGTTGCATGTTGGTCATTGGGTGTTCTAACTCATCAGCAAGTGATTCAAGAGCTGTTGCATCTTCTTCATCATCGGATGCTTCATCTGGAAGATCTTTGAGTGTTGGTTCATAAATATCTTCTTGGAGATAAAGATCTTCATCTGCATCGACAATATCCCACCACGCTGCTACGTTGGAGGAAAAAATAGCTTTAACAGCAGGGTTTTTGTAAGACAATTAGGAGCAATATGGCCAGGTTTGCGACAGATATATTTCTTTAAGAAACGGTGAGGAGGTGCATAGGAGTGCTTCCTAGGAAAAGAGCGGCACTAATAAGAAATATGCTTGCAGCGCTGCTTCTGTTGTCGACGAGGTTGTATAAAGGATCTACAGCCAAATGGGGTTGTTTTAGGAAATACAAGAGCGATCTGAGATGCTTGGTGCTTGCTTAATTTTTGCATAGAATTAGTCTCAGAGACTAAAGTCATTATCTGCTGCTTTGCAAAGTCAATGACATCAGAAAGGGTGAGATCTTCGATCATTAGTCCTTTGAGGTCAATATAAGAAATAACACGATCAATTAAATTATAAGGCAAAGCATGTAAGAATTTGAGTTTGATCTCAGTGGATGCATAACTCTTACTGTCATATGCAACCTTTCTAAACTATTTAGCAAAAACATCAAATTGCTTTAGATCACAAAGCTCCATCTTGAGTAACCATTTTTTGGACTCAAGTTCTCTATTGCCGACTGGAGGTGCAAACTCAGTAATCAATAAAAGAAATAAAGCGGCCAAAGAATCGGATTGATTATGTACACGCTCATATTGCTGAGCTTCAGGCATAGACTGCCACCAAAGACTAGTAATTCCCCATAAAAATTTTTTTGCAAAATAGGTGCTGTCAACTTGGTCAAGATGAGCTTGGATAACAAGTACACGCATGGTATTGCACTAGGCAGTGATTTCATTCAAAGGGTCCAATAGGTCATCTATATTCAAATACCAAGGCTGTAAATGTATGTGGGTTCTTTGCATAAGGGAATGGCTAGGAGATCTTTTTACAGTTTTGAAAGAAGGGCCAAAGGATACTGAACAGAGAGGCTTGGAAGACGATTCTGCCTTTTGGTCTTCTTTTGATAGCCAACTAAGACTATCATCTAACAAATCTATCTTTGTGTCAATGGAGGAGACTTTTTTCTCTATAATATTTACAGTGTCTTTAATAGACAAAATATCTCTACGCAGATCATCAAAATTTTCCATTAAATGAGAATTAAATCTCGTAGTATAGTTTCTTTGCTTGAACTCGTTAGAGGGGTTCTCGAATGCAGCTGCAAAATACTGCATAGTTCCTGCTGGTTGTTTGTGGACACCTTTTTGCGGCGGCCATCTTCCACCTCTATACAGAGTAGTAGTATCTTCTATGTAGAATTCGATGATGTCTTCTCTAGGAAGACTCATGAATGTTCTTGGTAAATCATTGCCTTGATTTACCTCTTCATCTTTGATCAATATGTGACCAGTTTTGACAGATCTACGGGAAGAAGACGTAGATGGTCTGGAAGGAGAAAGACGGGAAGTAGACAAAGATCTTGGTAAGATATTTACAGATCTGCCGTCACTATGGTGAACTGTGGCTTGACTCTTCATTCTGGGAGAAATAGATTTCAACTAGTCAAGTTTCCATTCATGACAGATTTCAACTGCTTCAATATGGCCTTTCTGCAGTTGTACAGTTCCACTTAGTCATCTGGCATAGGGTAGATTCTCAAGGATTTTGGGGTGATTTGTGTTGGTCATGCTATAGACAACAGAAATGTTTATGGATGCATACTTAAACTCACCAAACATGTCTAGACCAAACAATGAGGTAAATAAGCCCCAACAATCTAAAGATCCATGCGTAACTTCTTTACAACCTCTTTTGCGGACTGCAACAGAAAGGTTTGGACAAAACTCAAAACAAATAGTATCATCATTTAGGTGGCCAAGACTAGATAATTGACATGAATGCTTAAAGCTAACTTGGCGGTGATCACACAAAGCTAGATACAAAATAGGTTTAATATTACTAGGAATCAAGGGTCTAATATATATTATGATCAAATCAAAATGAACAAATTTGACATCTTCATGTGACCTGATATAATTGATTTCTTGCTCAGGTAACAGAGAGAGTAAATTTGTTTGATATGTTTTCTTGGGTTTGTAACAGAGGGTTAACTCTACAGACTTGATTCTGGGTTTAACAAAGGATAAATAGGTAGAAGTATACAAGAACTTAGATTTAACTAACTCAGACTTTTTATACACATGAGAAGCCTTAATAGTCAGAGGTTTAAACAGGCTAGTTTCTTGCTCAAGATTTTCTTCAGTAATATCAATATCAAAACAGTCTGATAGTTGATCTGGGACAAATGGAGGAAGTTCATACATGCCTTCGAATTCAGATTCGTTCATGATTTCTACGGTAGATGTGGATGGTGCTTTTCCAAATTCCATTGCGGGGAGATTTGAGGTCTTGTAAATGAGAAATTTTTGGTAAGGGAATAGAGGATGTAGAGATAAAAGCGGCCTATGACAATTAGAAGAACGGCCTGTGACTCGATGCAATAACTTTCCCAAAGAAATATTCAAAGTAAAGAACTCAAAAGATCGATCCGCAAAATAGGAAAAATGAATCACAACTTAAAGTAACTTGGAACTAATACCAATCTTTTTCACATCAATAGACACCTCCTTGTTCCATGCTTTAGCAGCTTGATTAGAAGAAACTTGCGATAGTAGGCAGGGGCCGAATGACTACGGCTTCACTATATTACTTACAAAAACTTATTACAATATCCTTGTTTCAATTTCTGATTCACAAGATCCTTCGAAAAGGGCAAGTGAAGAGCATACTCTTTTACAAGGCTACTAGATTTTCATACTAAATTTTTTTCGATGCATATACTAAGGCGGAGAGACTTATTTATAGCAATTTTTGGGCAGTCCTGTCTGCTCGCTGGTAAGGCGGTGTCAATCCCATCATGCTTTACAGCTCAAAATTTGTCTACAGTGATATGTTGTCTGAAGCATTGGATCCACAAGATGATGATGGTGAGGATGGAATCCTAGGCTGTGGGCCCAACATGTCTTCTGCTTCGTCTTTGAGGTCATCTTAAGATATTGGATTTAAAAGGCATCTTATCTGAAAAGTGCTTTGGAGATGCCAATGTCGACAATTTGGGGCTCCCACTTCACATGGAGTGTGCCGTGGAGTATAGTTGAAATATGATTCCCACTCAAGCTATTGGCAAATGATTGTGTACACTACTGTGTCTTGATCATGATTTTGTTTTTCATGAATTCTATGCGGGCCATGCCGAGCTATCCAATGATACAGATGTTCATTAGATGCAGATCTGATCCGAATGTGCCATGTCCAGAGTGGTCACTTTAGTAGCTCAGTGAACTGGTGGTATAAGAATTCACTGTTGAGCCTTTCAATGGTGATGACTCCTGAGTTTTGACAGCGGTTTGCTTGGAGAGTCACTACTATAGACATTTGCAGGTCTTGTCCTGCTGCATAAGAGATCCTCATATATCGGGGATGTAGGCCTTCTCGAAGGATTTGTTCTTATAATAAAACATTCATGGAGTCAAATCCTTGATTAAGTATCCTGGTGAAATTAAAACTAGGTGCAGGCTGATGCATCAATGTAGCAGGAGGATTTTGGCTAAGCCAATCTGCAATAATATTATTAGAACCTATAATATGCTACACAAAAAAATTAAACTGATGAAATAATGCTTGCCACCAAACATATTTTCCGTGACCATCTTTTCGACCATGATCTTTTTCTCTGAAGGTCAAAAATTTAGTACAATCGGTTATAATTACAAAGTGTGGCAGATGTAGAAGTTTTAGCATAAACTTCTCTAAACATTTTTTCACAGCATAGATCTCTTTATCAGAGGAGATCCATTTTAATACATCGGAGCTAAACACACCACTAGCAAATTCACATACAAATTCTTTATCATCTACTATACAAACAAGTACTCCTCCCCATGCGAGGTCAGAGGCATCAGTATAGACTTTCATTTGTTTAGATTTTGGAATGTGCAGTTCTGGTAGCGCGGCTACAGTTGCTTTAATTTTTTGAACTGCTACTATATGTTGTTCTTCCCAATGAAATGCATTCCTTTTCTGGAGAAGTGTTTGTAGAATATATCTGTCTTCACCAAAATTAGGATAGAAACTATTCAAATAATTTAGCAGACCCAAAAATTCTTGTAGTTTGGGTTTATCTAAACAGTCAGGAAAACTGATGACTTTGTCTTTTATGTGTGGCTAGACTTGCAGTTTTGAGTCTAAGATCACTATGCTGAGGAAATTGCATTCAGTTGTGCATAACTAAATTTTAGTCTCTGAAAGGACTATTCCTGCATCTTGTGCCAGTTGAAAGAATTGGGAGAGATGAGTAGCATGCTCATCTAAAGAATTACTAAAAATTAGAATATCATCAATATATACACAAAGGAAATGAGAAGTGCCACCAAAATTTTTATCCATATGCGCCTGATAATATGTTGGCGCATTCATAAGGCCGAAAGGCATGACAGTCCATTGATAATGGCCAAAGGGGCAGCTGAAGGCT
This sequence comes from Torreya grandis, assembly GCA_037957365.1. Lineage (NCBI taxonomy): Eukaryota > Viridiplantae > Streptophyta > Pinopsida > Cupressales > Taxaceae > Torreya > Torreya grandis. The sequence continues at coordinate 73,520 of JARHVA010007807.1, forward strand.
GTCTTGGCTCTGTCTTCTTCTTTGACTCTTATCTGATAAAAGCCTGATTTGCAATCAAACTTTGAGAAATATTTACAAGCTACAACTTTCTCAAGCAAGTAGCTTTTATCTAGTATCGGATATGGATATGGCTCTGTTATTGCATTTAATGGCCTATAATTAATGACCATTCTTTTCTTACCTCTTTTCTGTTCTGAATGCTTGTTTACCATAAAGGCGTAGCAGCAGAAAGGAGAAATTGATTTCTCAATGAAGCCATTTGTTTCCAGATCTTTGATCTGGGATTCCATATCATTACAATCATGTGCCGGTATTGGGATCTTTTTCCCAATTTTCATATGCTTGCCTTCAATTATTTTAATCTCCATTTTAGGCATAGCTTTGGACCAAAACTGCTGAGGATTCTCTAAGCAGATAGAGGACTTGATCCTATTCCCAATTTCTAATATTTTGGCTGGGATTATTTCAGGGCTCTGAGTCATGGCACTTGGAAACTGTTCTGTGGCATAGATAAGGCGAGGTATTCTAAGCCTTTCATTTTCTATAGTGAACATGATGCTTTTTGCAGTAGCACCATAGGGTGTATATCTATCAATAAAAGATCCTCCAAGGAGGATATCAATGGGCATCTTCTCAAGGGCGAAAAAATCACAATGGAAGATTTTATTTTGGATACGCAAGGGTTGCTGGTGTTTATACTTTGTACACATAAAACTATTCCCCTGGATGTCAATGCTCTTGTAAGCAAGATTGTCATCGAGTGTCTTCCAATCACTGATGAGCTGAGGTTTAGCAAAAGAAAGGGAAGCACCAGTGTCTACTTGTGCGTCACTAATCTACCATTTATTTCTAATGTAAAAAATTGGGCAAATCTGCCATTAATTAAATGATTAAGGTAGGCAGGCTGTGGAAGTTCTAGAAAAGGAATACTGGTACATACCAGTTTCCGTCTTCCTGGATCTTGAACAATCACAGGTTCAGAGTAGACTTCTTCTTCTTCTGGTTCAGGTTCAGCTTCCTCTTGGAGATTACTGCATTCACCAGGACAGTAATCTTGGTCAGAGTAAAACATGCTTCCGACTTCATCCTCTTCATTGTCATTGTCCCACCGAGGATCTGCTACTAAGACAGGTTCTTTAGCTAGTAGGATCTGTTCCCATATTGGCTCTCTTATTTCTTTAGGTGGCTCTCTACTGGTGAACTTATTCTTTATCCAGGAGTCGCTTGGCTTGAAAGAGCTTGGATATTGCACAGGAGGATGTTCTGGTCTATGCAATGTGGGTGGTTGTCTTGGCATAGAAGGTTGTCTCCCTCTAGATGATTCTCCTCTGGAATATCCTCTGCTTTTAGGCTTTTCTAGTCGCTCAGGTACTTCATGATGATGTCCTGACCAGGCTCCTCGTGCTTCATAGTCTAGCATAGACCAGTCATGTTCTCTTGGTCTATAGTGTCTTGTACCACATTGCATGTTGGTCATTGGGTGTTTTAACTCATCAGCAAGTGATTCAAGAGCTGCTGTGTCTTCTTCATCGTCAGATGCTTCATCTGGGAGATCTTCAAGTGTTGGTTCATAAATATCTTCTTGGAGATAAAGATCTTCATCTGCATCAACAATATCCCACCACGCTGCTACGTTGGAGGAAAAAATAGCTTTAACAGCAGGGTTTTTACAAGAGCAATTAGGAGCAATATGGCCAGGTTTGTGATAGATGTAGCAAATCGGCTGTTTAGAAGGAGGACGTGCAGTGTGACATTTCTTCTAATCAAGCTACTAAAGCATGGAACAAGGAGGCGTCTATTGACGTGAATGCACCTGGAGATACTCAAGGCCAATTGAAGCTGTGGGAACACTTATGCTATATTTGTAGCTGTTGTCCTTATATGCCATGGATTATGTGTGGTGATTTTAACATTGTCCTCAATTAGGAGGAGAAGAGGGGGGGCTAAATCAACTTGATCCCTCTCCAGAGCTTCTTAGACTAAATATGGATTGGCTGCGCCTCTCAGATGTGAAACCCACAAATGGGAGATTCACTTGGAGCAATAGAAGATCTGGTAAGGATGCCATCTCTGAGTGTCTGGATAGATTTTTAGTCTCTTCCTTCTGGCTGTCCAGTGCTTTCTCCATTGCCTTTGAAATCTTGGATTGGCGGGGATCCAACCATTGGCCCATCAAACTTACAACTAACTTTATCAGGCAACCCAAGAGACCCCCCTTTAAATTTCAGTTAATGTGGCTCAGGGATTTATCCTTGCATACCCTCATGCCCCACTGGTGGTGGCAGGGGAGTCCAGAATATGGAACCACCATGTTCTCCTTTGTGAAGAAGCTTCAATATGTCAAAAGGAAGTTATAGGTTTGGAACAGAACCAATTTTGGTAATATGAATACTATGAAGAAGGCAGCCCAAGATAGGCTTGACAACATTACCAGGCAGATCTTGAACTCTGGCTTGATTGAAGAGCTGCATAGGACTGAATTTATTGCCTTGAATGAGCTTAATGAGTGGGAAATGCAAGAAGAAATCTTTTGCAAGCAGAAAGCCCAGATCCAGTGGCTCCAGGAAGGGGACAGGAACACGGCCTTCTTTCATAAATCGGTGTAGGTGAGGTGCAACAAGAACTACATAGCAGATCTTGTGACCAAGGATGGCGTTAGTACCTCTTCTGTTGCTGCCATAACGGAGGAAGCTGTTCATTTTTACATGGAGCTTTTTTTTGGAGAGGTTCCTATAGCCAACCTGGAGGGGGATAAGGTGTCATCCTGCATTCTATACATTGTCACAGCTGATATGAATACAACTCTCTTGAAACCTATTGAGAAGGCGGAAGTGGAAAAAGTGGTCTTCACTATGCGTAGAGGCAAGGCGCTAGGACCAGACCGTTTTCCAGCTGAATTTTTTCAAGAGTTTTGGGATATTATATGCCATGATTTAGTGGAGGTTGTGCAAGAGTCCTACCACAACAAGGAGATGCTTAGAGCGATCAACGCTACCTTTCTGGTCTTGATCCTGAAGAAAGACCAAGTTAGTCAGATGGATCACTTTCAGCCTATTTCTCTTTGCAACACGGAATACAAAATTATTACTAAACTCATAGCGAAAAGGCTGAAAGCATGCCTCCCAGTGATTATTTCAGAGGAACAAGGGGGCTTTATTATGGGGAAGCAGATTCTGGATGGTGTGGTGATTGCTTCAGAGGCCATCCACTCTATGAGCATTTCCCAACAAAGAGCTATGTTTATCAAGCTGGACTTGGCTAAGGCGTACGACAGGGTTGACTGGGATTTCATGCAAAAAATCCTCCTGGCTTTTGGTTTTAGCCAGGATTGGGTTAGATGGGTGTGCAACTGTGTTACCACACCTTTGTACTCTGTCCTCATTAATGGGACTCCTTCCAGATTGTTTGGGGCTTCCCGTGGGCTTTGGCAAGGGGATCCGCTATCACCTTACCTATTTATTCTTTTGGCTGAGGGCCTTGGGAGGCTCATAAAATCTCAAGCTTCGCAGGGTCAGATCCAGGGTTGGTAGTGGGGCAATGGGGCTACCACAATGACTCACCTCCAATTCGTGGATGACACCATCCTTGCTGGGATTGCTCGTATCAGGGAGGTGCAGGTGTTCTGGAGCACCTTGGACACTTATTTAATGGCTTCAGGATAGCAGCTGAATGAGCAACAATCCTCCATCTATTTCTTTAATACGCCTGATTCTATTCAGCACAAGATTACTACTATATTGATATTCTAACCACAGCCTCTTTCGGTGATTTATTTGGGGGTTCCCATTGTGGTGGGCAGCCAACCTCGGCTGTTTTGGCAAAACATTCTGGACAAGTTAAGGCAGAAAGTGAATCATTGGACTCATAGGTGGCTCATGATGGCAGGTTGTGTGATGCTTCTCCAGTCGATCATCCAAGCTCTTCCCATATACCGTAGCATGGTCTAGGTGGCTCTGAAGTACTTCTTCTCTGAATATGATGTGCTCTCTAGGCAATTTCTGTGGAGTGGCAACCTTAGGAACTCTAAATGGAGCTTGATCAAGTGGAGCACTGTGTGTAGGCCCAAAAGAGAGGGTGGTCTTAGACTAAGGTCGGCCATCCTGTCCAGCCAGGCCCTTGCAGCAAAGCTGTACTGGAGGTGGTGTACTAATCAGTCCCAACTGTGGGCCCGTATTCTTTGGTTGAAATATTTACCTAGGGTGTGCTCGACAGAGATTCCTTGGTACCCCATTGAGGGAAGAGGCTCTATGGTGTGGAGCACCCTCAAACTGGGAGCCTCTCTAGTGCAAGCCAAACTTTTCTAGATCTGCAATAGTGGCACGAAGGCTTTATTTTGGGATGATTCTTGGAATGGTTTCCCCCTGCTTATTTTCTCACATCCCCATCTACAGGACTTGTGGGAGGCTTTCCGTCTTGCTGGCTAGGATACTGTGGAACACTATAAAGAAGTTGTTCAGCTGGGCACTGCCAGTGTGTACATTTGGAAGCAGGAGAGGGCATGGCTGCAAGGGGGGACTATGGAGGACAGACAGGAACTTCTCTAGATTCTGGCGTATAGAGATTGTAGCTCGCTACGTGAAGGTGATACCTTGGCTTGGGGGGGTGACTCCAGTGGTCTCTACAATGTTTCCTCCGGTTATCAGACATTGATTAAGGAACAACTTGGAGCTGAGGATTTTCTCTGGGGTAGGAAAATCTGGAATCCTGTTGCCTGGCCTAAATGCAATTTTTTCTTGTGGACTCTCACCTATAGGCGGTGTCTCACTTGGGATAATCTCAACAAGCGTGGTTTCTAAGGCCCTTCAATCTGCTTGCTGTGTTGGGACAGTGAAGAGAATGGAGAACACTTATTTTTTCAATGCACCTTTGCCAGAGCACTTTGGCACTTGTGGTGGGATGCCTGGGAGCGCCCCTGTTGGCACGCTGGATCCTTGACTGAGTTTTGGCAATGCCTGGATAGGCCCCCCAGCAAGGCATCCTTTCTGAAGAAAGCTTGGACTGCGGGTCCTTCTTTTATTTTATGGCACCTCTGGCTTGAAAGGAATAGAAGACTCTTTCAGGAGCACAGCCTGAGTATAAGCAAGCTATGGCTGAGAATTTTGGTGGCTCTACAAGAGACTCTTCACACCAAAGGGGAATGGTGCGATGTATTGGAGGAGCCTGACGCCTCTGTTTTGGCCTGGCTTTCCCTTGGCATGTCTTTAGATGCACACCCCTACCTTTCGTTTCGTCCTTCGGCCTCCAATAAGCATGGGATGTGCCCGATCAGTTGTGCTGGGTGCTGGCAGCCGCCAGTGGAAGGTGTTGTCAAAGTGAATGTGGATGGGTCTGCTCGTGGGAATCCTGGGGATGCCGGGATAGGAGCTATTGCCAGAAATTCTTTTAGTTATATACGTTTTTTACTCACGGAGTATAAGGTATGCCATACCAAAAATTGTATGGAGGCGTTGGCTATCCTAGAGGCTTTGAGAATTTATTGTATGTAGGGGATCTTCAGCATTGTTTGTGAATCAGACTTGTAGGTGGTGGTTAACCTGCTTAACAACTCAAACTCTGCTTGCACGGATTGGAAACTTGGGGTGATTATTAACCAGATTAGACAGTTAATCCCGCTTTTTGAATTAATTTCCTTTAGACACATTCCTCGGGAATGGAATGTTGTGGCCGACCGCCTGGCTAAATAGGCCATGGATCACGGACCAAATTGGGCTATTTATGATCAGTATAGGCTTCCTGCTGATCTAATTCTGACCCTGACTCAACTTCTCGAGCAGGATTTGAGAGTGTAATTCCTTGTTTCTTGGTTCTTAATAAATTTTTACCCCCTCTTTAGTTGCAATATTATAGATGACTCATACATATATATATATATATATATATATATATATATATATATATATATATATGTATAGAGAGAGAGAGTATAAGCATATATATATATATATATATATATATATATATATATGCTTATACTCTATTGTTCCTAAATTCCTATTTTCTCTAATATTTCTTATCTATCATCTGTCATAGTCAACTGATATAAGTTTATAATCAATAGACTAGAAGGAAATTTTATTTCATCCAATTATATTAGACCTATCCAATTTTTTTATATGCTTTTTATTTTGATATTGAGCCTATATAGTCATCTCTTCTACTTTTCACAATCAAGCAGTCAAAATAGTCAACAAAGATCAGTTTATGACCAAAGTATTTTCTTTCTTTATACGTTCTAAAAATATAAACTATATATATTTATCAATTTTATAAAATTAGAATAATTGAATATCTTACATATTTAATATTATAATGTTCCCAGATTAACACCTATATATGTTAACACTTCTTAATTCATAATTAATGTTTTATCAAAAATATGGTAAGGTATGTGAGCTACATCAAAGGTAGTCAAGGCATTTGATGTTCATACATAGGATACCCTTGGGAATATAGTATTAACTCTTTAAGTGGGCCTAGTAATAGTGTAAATTTCATTTTGAGTCTTTCTAAAGAACAACATTCTTAAAAATGTTTTTAGGATTCCCTTGGATATAAAAGCTTTGTGTAGTACCATCTACAATGCCTAAATACCTTAAATACATACATTGAAAACAAGTGGTCAAAGTTCAATACATACCATATGAGTATCCTCTATGGTAAATGGTAACACCTCCTCCCCCACCACTAATATAGTTCATTGTGGCACCTATTTTAGAAAACCATTAAAATAAAACTAAGGCACCCACTCTAGAGTATAGTACAAAGATAATCAGTGCACCCATTCAAGAACATAGTATAAAATAAAGTTTTACACCTATACATAATCTATCTATATAGTTAGTTAAAGGGTAAAATATATTCCCAAATATAAATATGCATATCAAAGAGTTACACTAGGTTCAAATAAATATCATAAGTCAACTCCTAAGACAATTCAACATGCTTCACAACAAACAAAGTCAGTCAAATAGAAATTTTCACCAAGTCCTACACATTTTATAATTACACATGTGACAATATATTTGATAATCAATAATTCCAATGAATGTGATATGGCATGTTATTTTCTCATATTCAAATACATCTACATGTAAAATTATTCATCCATGAAAATTTGGGATTCATATTTTTCATATAAGCACATGCTATGATTCTTCCATTGATAGGATCATATGTTAATTTCACTTTCACAATATCAAAAAAGAGAAAAAATAAAATATTAAAAAAATACACAAACATTCAAAATATTTTTAAAAAAATAAAAATCAGGACTTGAGCATTGCATGATATGCTAGTTACTTCTTTATATTGTTATTTATCATACATGTAGGTAGATAATATATTCTTTCATATACATACATGAATTTAATGATTTATTTTACTATGATGCAGGACATACATTATATATGCATTATTATATGTTAGACTTCCTTTCTACCTAGTGCCTATGCGTAGGTTGTGGGCATATTTATTTTACATGGTAAACTATCATAAGTTATATCTATCTATGACCTAAAGTGTAGTGTACTCATAAGACATAGTCAATTAAAATATGCTTACATTATTTCATGCTTCGTTATTAAATATATCTTGATAGGACATTGTTATGCCTCCTTTTCAATATGTTACATAAATTATTCAATGGTAATTACAATTCTATTATGACATACTCTTTGACATGAGGGAATTATACTATTTGAGTATGTTTTTTATCATGATAGAGTTAAATCTCATTTTTATATGAGTGACTTGTAGGTCACATCCCTCATCTCAAAAGGGGGCATCACAATGGCATTGTCTTAAATATTCACACCTCAACAAATAGATTTGGTACATAATATAGGTTTAATAATATATAATACATGTTTTCAAATATTTAACATGATTCAAAAATCAAACACATGATAAATATTTACACATCAAAACATATTATAGGGGCATATGATATGAATATACACTCACTTTTCAAAGACACACAAAGTACATAATTAAACACACTTGAAGGCACATGCATGGGCATGTGTAAAACACTTAAAGAATCATAGTTACATGTTACAAATATAATTAAAATTGAGCATATAGATACATAACATCCCATATCATTAGCACATATTCAGAGGGGTAATGACACTCATTCATCTCAAGTTATTCAAATATGTAAAATTTAATGTTCTAAGTTTTAAAAATTGAAAATTTTCAATATTTAAATAGTAGAATATACAAATTTAAAGGAAAAATATTCAATTAAAAGCATATTATATTATCAATGTTGTCAAAATGAGGACATGAATAACATTCATTCCCTTTCAATTATGCACATCTACAATCTAGATCAATGGTGTGATTTAAATCTATGTAGGTGATGTATATTTGAGTCTAGAGACAGTCAACAACATTGACATCACTTTCGTAAAACCCATAATGGTTTCACCTATTTGAGGTTAGTACATTAAGTAATATTCATCATTGTTGAGAGCTATAATAATGAAATTTTCCAACTCATGGGTTTGATTAGTTATATCTAAAAGTTGAAACTGGACCACTCTCAACTCTTAAAAAATACTGACATAATCAACTACATTATCCAAATGATTTAGCAAGGGGTAATGGTTCCCAATTATTGGTTACAAGTTACAAGGAAAATTTAGTTTCACCTATATGTAGGTACACTTGTCCCTTGCTTTCTTTTCAAAATTTCCTTTACAAAAATTCAAATGAATACTTCATGAATTGTTACAAGGTTTGGTAAATTAAAGTTCCCTACATAATTTAACTATCTAATCAAATATAAACTATGTTGTACATGCTCAAATTCAACGCTTTCTCCTTTACTGTAGGAATTTCGTTACTCTAATAAAGGGGGTAATTATAGACAAACAAATTTTGTCATAGATGATTGATAGTTTTATTTATTGACATATTCAAAACCACATGAATTATGTTCAAATACATGAATTTTATTATTATTTATTTTAGACCATTGATATATATGTAGGCTCTATCCTTTATTTTTCATTATCATTATACGAAAAAATTCAATCCTAAATGCTCAAGCCATCTAAAAACACCATCATATTATCTCCATCTCTAAACTTAGGTCCTTGTCTTATCTTAACAAATCCACATAGATAAATAGGGGTGTAGTGAAACACTATATACTTAGTTTAGCCACATACTACACCAATTAATGGCTAGTTTCTAAATTCAAAGTTATCATTTTGGGTCTTCCTACATGTTTCACATAGACAACTAAAAGAAATTATTGAAATATTTTCTTATAAATACATGTCATGATTAATTAATTTTGACCACTTACTATTCATTTGGTAAAATTATATACACTTAAGAACATTTTTATAAATTAACCCTATTTGATTCATGAGGAGTGGCAATAAGTGAAGTCAAGAGCTATCATTGTAAAGTTTCAAAGCCAAATTCTAGTTGCATATACATAAGTAAAGGAGTAGAATTTCACATTCACTCTAGGTGGGAGAACTACATGGACTTGATTTCCCTCCTTGGAGTATTATATATGTAGTCAATGGCTAATTATCAAGGATTTATTGAGGTCAATTCAACCCATTATACTCCCCTTATTTTTATAGGTTTTCAATTTATCAGAGTGCCTTAAGGGTTTCAAAGATGAGAATACATACAATGATTTCTTAATGGTGAAACCCAAGTTTGATATCTCATATTTATCCTCATTCAAAGGCTCAAGATGTGCACTGATAAATTCTAATGCATAGACAATCCAAATAATTCCACAGTCAACACATTTGGGCATAATGTGTGTCTATCCTTCTATAGTAGACATATCCATATATCTCATATTTATTATTTTTCTCTATCATTCCCAAATTCATGTTTTCTTTATTATTTCTTATCTATCATCTGTAAAATTCAACTGAGACAAGTCCATAATCAATAGACTAAAATACACTAGGCCTCTATCCACTTTTAATGAACCGATCTAGATTTTATTTTTATTACTGATTCTGATACTAAGCCTACACAATCATCTATTCTTTTGATTTTCACAGTCAAGCATTTATAATAGTCAAAAAATAGTAATGTGCAAGCAAATTATTTTCTTTATTAGTAAATTCTCAAAATAGTATCTTTCTATATTTATAATTTGTTATAATAGGTGAGTGTTTTACATATTTATCATTTTGATATTTCTATTTTTACAATACACACACACACATTATGTATGTATATGTGTGTCATACACACACACACACACACACACACACACACACACACACACACACACACACACACACACACACACACACACACACACACACACACACACACACACACACACACACACACACACACACACACACACATCTGTGTGTGTGTGTGTGTGTGTGTGTGTGTGTGTGTGTGTGTGTGTGTGTGTGTGTGTGTGTGTGTGTGTAACACTTCTTAATTCACAATTAGTATTTTATCAAGGTAAAATAGTTTGAGGCAACCAATTTGTCTCTTGACTATGTAAAACTAACATTTCAAGATTGATCACTATATCGTTTGTCATAAATTCATCTCTTATGTTAGATAAATTTAATTTGAGATGAAAATATATGGATTCTACACAAATTTTATGGTTATTTCATTTCAAATAAATGACTTACAAATTTCATTTTATTCTTATCTAAAGTTTGCCTAAAAATTGTAGTTTTTTTATATAGGAAAAGGCATTCTTAAGGTCGGATTGGGTATTTTGTCTCTTAATAGGATATAATCTAAGTACAAGAACCATATACTAGGCATAATTTTTCACCCTCTATGTGATGGTGATGATATTTCTGAACCATAAATCACCGAAGGTGGAGATCTCTAACTATAACTTGAATGTTGACAACATTTATTGTCACTATTTATGTATGTCAGAGTAGTTGTAAAAACATGTATCTAGGGGGATTTTAAGTTTAGGGTCCTTGTAAAATATTCAATTTTCATATCTATATGTGTTTTAAGTGATGTGTTTTCAAGTGGAGGTCCTGAAAGCATAAATTTCTATTAGAGGCAATAAACTTGTCTCTTGACTATAAAAAAATAACGTTTTAGGACTGATCACTATATCATCTACAATGGATTTGTATCTTATTTTTAAATTGACATGATTTGGGGTGAAATTATATAATTTACATGCATGTTATATTTATTTTGGTTCATTTAAATGACTTATGTTTTTTAATTATTATGTGTGTTTCAAGTTCACCTAAAAGATAACAATTTTTTCATATAGGGAAGGACATTCTTGAGGCTGAAATAGGTACTAAGTTTCTTAAATGGGAATCCTCTAAGTCACAAAACATGTTCCTATTAATTATTAACCACCCAAATTTGGTGTAATTTCCAATTTTTAACCACAAAGCACCATAAGTGGAGATCTCCAACTACGATTTGAATGTTGACAGCATTTATTGTTAATGTTTCTACATGTTGAAGCAATAAAAAAAATAAATGCCTGGGTGAATTAAGAGGTATTTATCCTAAGAACATATGTAATTTTCCTATCCCAATGTTTTTTAAGTGATTTATTTACAAGTGTAAGTCCTAAAAGAAGAAATAGATATTGGAGGCAATAAGCTTATCTCTTAACTACGTAAAAATAACATTTTAGGACTGGTCACTATATTATCTACCCTAAATTCATATATTATGTTTTATTGATGTGATATAGGGTAAATTATATGGATTTGAAAATAATTTAATGACTATCTTGGTTCATATAAACAACTTACAGTTTCTATTTTACATGTTTTTGAATTTTACTTTAAATTTTTAATTTTTTGTATAGAGAAGGATATTTTTGAGGTCAAAACGGGTTCTCCATCTCCTAACCAGACATAATCCAAGGCCAAAAATTTGGTCTTATGTATTATTTTCCAAGCCTAACATAGTTTTAATGCCATTTTAATCCATAAATAATTGGAGGTGGATATATCCAACTATGGCTTGAATGTTAACAACATTTGTTATAAATATTTATACATTTCAAAATAGTTGTAACAATGCAAAGTTGTAAGGATTTATAGGTCAAGGTCCTAGGAACATATGTAATTTTACTATCCTATTATGTTTGAAGTGATGCATTTTTAGGTGGATGTCCCAAAATAATAAATGTCCATTGGGGGGATAAAGTTGTTATTTGACTACATACAAATAGTATTTAAGTATAGATTAATTTATCATCTACCATGGATTTTTATCTTATATTAGATCAACATGATTTGGGGTGAAATTAAAAAGATTAAATAGACATGTAATGGTATTTTTGGTTCATTAAGTTATATTTTTCATTTTATGCTTGTCTAAAGTTTGCCTAACTATATTTTTTTGTAGAGGGAAGGATGTTCTTAAGGCCAAAATGGGTAGTTCATCTCCTAAAAAGGCATAATCCAAGGCCAAAAATGTGTTTATAGTAATTATTATCCACCAAAAATGTGGTGTTAATACCATTTTTTACCACAAAACACCAGAGGTGGAGATGTATAATTGTAGCCTGAATGTTTACAAAACTTGTGGTCAATGTTTCTCGATGTCATAGAAATAGAAAAAAACATGTATCCATGTTGAATAATATGTAGTGGTCATGGTAACATACATGATTTTCCTATCTACATGTGTCTAAATTTATTGATTTTCAATTTGAGGTCCTAGAAGAGGAAATGTCTATTAGAGGCAACAAGCTTGTCTCTTGACTATGTAAAAATAGTATTTTAGGACTAATCAGAATATCTTCTACCACATATTCATCTCTTATTTTAAATCAACACACTCTAGTTTGAAATTATAAGTATTTTACATGAATGTGATGTTTCTATTTTTTTTAAATGACTTATGATTTTTTATTTATGCATGTCTGAAGTTCACCTAAAAAACTAGAATTTTTTTGTATAGGGAAATACATTATTGAGGCTGGAAAGAGTACTTTGTATCCTAACTGAATGTACACTAAGGCTAATAATTTATTACTATACATTATTATCCACCATATATGTTTTATTTATGTCATTTTTATTCATGAAGTACAAGAGCTAGAGATATTGAACTATGACTTGAATGTTGACAACATTAATCATTAATGTTTCTACATGCTAGAGTAATTACAACAATGCATATCCAAGTGGATTCATAGGTAATAGTTCAAGGAATATATATAATTTTCCCATATTTAATAGTTTAAAATTATTTATTTTCAATTCAAGGTCCTATAACAAAAAATGTTTATTGGAGGCGATGAACTTGGCCTTTGACTGCATATAAATAACATTTCAGGATTAATCACTATGTCATTTTCCATGTATTTTTATAATATGTTCTATTGATGTGATCCAAGGTGAAATTATATGGATTTAAAATAAATTTTAAGGTTATTTTTTTAATGTAAACAACTTATGATTATTTTTTACACTTTTTTTAAGTTCATCTAAAAAACAGCATTTTTTGTATAGGGAAGGACATTCTTGAGGCCAAAACGGGTACTCCATACCAAAATAGGGTTTGCTCTAAGACCAATAATGCATTAATAATAATTTTTTTCCACCTATAATGTGGTTTAAATTCCATTTTTATCTATGAATCACTATAGGTGGAGATCTCCAACTCAAGCTTGGAAAAATGAGTTATTTCATTTGACTAAATATTAAGATAACAACTACCAAATAGTTGTCTACCATTGATTAAATTAAATTTGTGAGTAAACCTCATCCATAGGAATATAATAAAATTCACTAATTTTAATATAATTATCATAGTGTCATTCCATGGTGTATCCATATAATTTCCATGCCTCTTTGTCAATTCCAATACAAGAAGTTAAACTTATAGCTATGAACAAAGTTTTAAAAAAATAATGGAATTAAAATAATGACAATATGTACAAAACAATTATGATAAGGTAAAAAATTTCAAATTATATATCCATATAATAAATAAAGGCATACAAAATGTGAACATAATATAATGTCATATCAATTCCATATAGGCATAAAATGCCAAATAGGCATACATTGCCATATAAGCATAAAAAAATTTATCATATAATAAATATCCTAATCATAAAGCTTCCCTCTCTTTTCCTTCCTCATATAATTCTATCCCTCATATGCCTTATATTAATCTAAGGTCTGACTACAAGTCCTTTTATGCTCATATCTCATATCTAGTTAAAACTATTTATATACAAATATTGTTAGAAAAACTACATACTAGACATGTAATAAGGTTTGGAAGTTAATTTTAAAAGATATAAAAATTATTAAAAGATGCACTTACCATAATATAGTGGTCATGCTAAATTTTATTTTGACATGCAATATGGTCAATGTAAGGTTGAGTCTTGTACACAAGAATGTGAAAAGGATAAACATTAAGAGTCAATGCCCTACTCATTATAATGGAATTTAATTAATTTAAATAAAATAGATAAATTATAAAGTGAAATTGTCTTGTGTTATGTCACCTCTACTAATCATTTTTAAAAAATTATTAGACATCATCAAGCACTCATGCATATACAATATATTCACATTAGTTATATTTTCACAAGTGTTGAGGGAAATTGTTAAAATAAATCCATATTTACAACTCAACATTATAAGTTGGGTATGCGCATGGAGTTGGGGGATAATTCTGTAGACATAACCAACAATGCATACATGTTATAACATAACATATACATGTTATTTTATTTATATTAATATGTACATGCTATAGGAATGTGTACACATTCCTATAAATAAAGGTATTGCATACACGTTACCTAAAATATTAAAACAAAATAAAACCCCACCGAATTGTCATTTTTTATCTTCCTTAGCATTCACATTTTTCTTCTTGTCTCTTCCTTCCACCCTCCATCTTGCATTTTCCCCTCTAGATAGTGTGAAAATAGTTGCTCTTGCTCCCACATTTGTAAGAACGATGATGGCATCATGAAGAAGAGGTAAGTTTTGTAGATTAAATCATTTTTTTTGAATTGTTTGTGAAATTTTTGCATAGTTTGATTTTTAATTTTTCTCTAATAGGTCAGCATGCTCCACCTAACCCTCCACCTAATCCTCTTCCTAACCCTTTACCCAACCCTCCTAACCCTCCTAACCCTCTTATAGTTCCACTAGATCCCTGAGGCAGTCAAGAGGATATAACTACTCACATAGTGGAGAACAAAATTGAAATTAAGCATATAATTAAGAGAATGAGTGAGCCCACTCCCATGAAAACCCACTACACCTAATTATCCAATACCTTATAGTTAGTATTAGGTCAAGTTGACTTGATAACGAGTCAAATTGATAGATGGAGGTCATTTAGGGATAGTTGTAGGGCTTACTATGCTACAAATTATTAGCATATGAGGTGAAGAAGAAATAAATAACAAAAGATAAAAATTTTGTCTTATTTATCAACTCAGCCACCAATTCCCCATTTCCCATACTGACCAAATGTTTCCCAATCCACCAATGCCAACACAATTTTATTAAAGATAATTTTTGAGAGTGATGGTGGATGGTGTTTGACTATCCACCTCATAATAACCATGAGGTCCCTTCGTAATTTTTGAGGAAACTCTATTATGAGTTTGTATTTATTGAATTTCTAAACTACTTTAACTATGGTGAGTTTCAGGGCTGAAGAAAAGGCTCTATGTAGGATCGACTAGGTGCACATCATACACCTAATCAACCTGCAAGGATCCCTACCCAAAATCCACTCCATCAAGAGATTCCCTCTATGGTGAAGGAGGTTGTGGAGATAAACACTTTACATGCATCTAGTGCACTTACTGATACACTCGTTCATCATATGAGTAGACTTTTAGAGATAGATGCTTGAGATACTCTAGTTAGTGGTTGTACCCAAACCCACCCATATAGGTGTTATGGTGCTATATGCATTGGACCTTCAAATTATGATGGTGGCACTTTAGGGGGAGTGGAGAATATGGTCTTGATTGATGATTTTTTGGCACACACATTTGGTTTGGATACATTAGGAGTCTCTACACACATGCATGTATCTTTTATATAAATTTCATGTTAAATTTTTAAGTTATATTTGTAAAATAAAAAGTTAAAAATAAATTTACATATTTAAATTGAATAATATTCATGTATTTTTGTGTGTTTTATGACGAGACTTTGCCTTTAACATGACAACTAGGTAGTGGACCAACCCCTACTACATTTATCTATGTTAGTACGACACCATAGACATTTATAGAGGTAAGATTTCAAGTGAATCTTATATACTCTAAATGTACATTCATATACCTTAATTACATCATTGGTAGATTTTGTGTAAGAAAATATAAAATACCTAATATAATTTTGTTGGACTTTTTATTATTTGATGTATTAACATGGATTGGTGTAGTTTTAGAAACTCATCCTCCATCTCAACTTTTTTGCTTTAATTTTGACTTTCAAACTATGTTTTCAATAACCAAAATAGCGAGTTGAATATTTGACTGATATCCCATTATATGTATTTACCATAGCGGGTCAATCCCAATCAATAGGATTGTGTGTGTGTGTGTGTGTCTATATATATATATATATATATATATGTTAGAAACTCATCCTCCATCTCAACTTTCTTGCTTTAATTTTGACTTTCAAACTATGTTTTGAATAACCAAAATAGCGAGTTGAATATTTGATTGATATCCCATCATATGTATTTACCATAGTGGGTCAATCCCAATCAATAGAATTGTGTGTGTGTGTGTGTGTGTGTGTGTGTGTGTGTGTGTGTCTATATATATATATATATATATATATATATATATATATATATATATATATAATTCATTTGATAAAATTTATATGGTACAATATATTTCCATCAATTTCCCAATCGAGCATATAATGTCTTCATCAATATGCACACCACTCCTTTCTTTTAAATATTGGCTTCATAGCCAGCCACTTGATTCTTTGGTATCCTAATCACATATATTAGTTCAATATCTATTATCAATATCCAAAATTTTCATAGATATAAATTCAATTACCATCAATTCCAATTGAGTGCAACAATTTCATCTCTATCTATGGAGTTATAAATTTAGATGGTATATCCTCTTGATCCCTTTATACCTAGTCAATCCTAATTTCCAACCAGAATCTATTAGTAGAGTAATATAGAGCAGGAAATTATATCCCATTGGTTTTTTGGGAGAGAATCAACTATAAACTATAGCCTATATGTATATGGCATAGGCCTTATAACCATGTACAAATAGGGGACCTCAACTCCATATAAATAGATGGGGTTGAGTAGTTTTTTTTCACCACCTACTTTATGGTCCCAAAGACCTAATATATCTCATTAGGGGAGAGGGCCTATCTATATCCATGCACTTTTATCACTTAAGTGACATGCTGACTCTATAAGACTATAACACCTTTCATCAGGAAAGTCCCCCTAAAATGAATATTCAGTGTCAACAAGACTATAACACCCTTTGTTGACCTCAACCTACTTGCACTATATACATATAAACATTCCATTGTAAAAATTGAGGGAAATATAAGGATACATAGTCAACCTAATGTCACCTATGGGGAAACCAAAATCATGCACTTGTAAAGAAGATTGTCCACTCATTCTTTTCTCTACAATATTTAGTTATATTTTTTATATGTTTCTTTATATTTTAATGAGACTTATTGTATAAGGTTATAAACACTTTTAAAAGTCTCAAGTATACATGCCCCCCATAAAATCAACCTATCACTCTAGGTGTCTTAACCTGATTAAAACTCAATTTACAAACTTCTCAACAAACACTTATACAGGTTACTTGTCTTATCACAATGACTATTTGTAAAGACTCTTTGATCACACCAATACTTAGTTGGACTAAAAATTAATAAATGTTAGTAAGTAGAGTTTCAAGGTGTTAACATGATCAAAATTTTCAAAATAAATAAATTTAGACACTATAACTCATAAGACTATCCTCAACTTTACCAAGTCACTGCCTTAAGATAATTAGGCCTAATGACAAAGTAATTAAGTCAAAATCTGAAATACATCTCAACAAAGATATAAAAGCATCCAAACTAGTGTATATAGGTGTATTAAGGATGTTTTAGCACCTAAATTGAATTAAATTACTCAATTTCACAAAATTCACTCAAAAATCCTCCCTCATTGTCTTGTCATTCTCCCTCATGAAACTAGCATTTCTTGCCTTCAATGTGGTATTACAAGTCAAATGTTTCACATATCCACTTCTCACATTCATGCTTCCTATGACCTCATTAGATTTTTTCATATCTTATGCAAGACTATGTTTGTTACTAACTTGTTGAATCAATGAATTGCCCAAGTTATTAATTATTAAGTTGTTTATTTAGCTAATGGCTAGGGTGGACACTCCTCCATCAATATGAGTCGAGATAGACGTGGGAATTCTACTATAATGTCATATACACAGGCACTCATTGAGGTATGTATATTCACTTGTAATTTTGAATTGTAATTTAGTACTTTTGTTTTAATAATTTTATTATATACTTTGGCAAATATAACTTATATGCACGAATGTATTGTGTATGTAGGGATGTCATATGACATTTGATAGTCCAATTCAAATGACTAATGGCATAGATCCTCATGTTTATTAATCATTTGGCATGATAATTCATGTATTTGATCTTAGCATTGACCTAGTCAAACATCAAAGGCAAATTGAGAAGGACCATGAGATTGCGGATAGTGAATGTTTAAATGATTTTTTTATTATAGCTTAAAACATGAGTTTTTAAAATTGGTTTCATGTATACTTGTTAATTTTATAATATTTTTTGTATTTGAAAATTTTAATCTACAAGTGAACTATAAGTGTAGTACCCATAGTTAAACCTTATAGAAATCCAAGTCATTTAGGATATCTCCATCTACAAGCAGGGCATCTCAGGGAGAGTTTTTGAAGAAGAAGGCAAAGAGAGGGAGACTATTTGATGATTAGGATGTTATAGATGATGTAATGTTTTTATATACCTATATGGAAATGTACACATTTTTTTCATTGTACATGTGTATATGATGTATTCACCTAACATTAGGTACTATGTTGTTAGACATGATGTAAATTTGTGTATGCCTATGGCAATGCATGTATTATTGACATGATATGCTTATGCATGGCATGCATACATGGCATTCTTATTTGTAAATGAATATTTAAGAAAACCAATGAATTAAATCTTGTTTGAATTTATTTTGTTTAGAGTATTATAAATGATTGTTTTTGAAGTATTCTTAAGGATTACAAATTTTATGAGATTGAGAATAACTTGTTAGGATAATTTTGTAAATCAGACCCTTATAAGAAATAATGAATATTAGTGATTGTATTTAAATTATGCTTGTATGATGATGAAAAGGTATGGAGGATAAGTTTAAAAAAACATTTTTATCTGGTTCTAAATCCAACTGATCATGTTCACTTATTATGGTTTGATTTTAATCTGGTTCTAAACCCAACTATTTTGGAACATAGAAACACTGATAACAAATATTGTCAAAGTTGAAGCTACGGTCTAAGAACTCAATTTCCAATGCTTATTGGATGAAAATTATCACTTTAAACATGTTTTAAGGGGATAATAATGTATAGGAATAGGTGCTTGTCTTCCCATCTATCCCAGTTGACAAACCCACCACTCATTCTGGGCTCAAGAATGCCCTTCCTAATACAAGAAAGATGTTTATTTTTAGCCTAACTTCAGGCATGCATAAATATAAAAATGTAATTCATGTGGTGGAACCATAATATCCTTCATGTTCATGTTAAATACCTCCAATTTCACCTTGAATCTAGTTTTATTAACATATAAGATCAATCCATGGCAAAAGTTGTAGTAACAGGTCCTAAAATGTAACTTTTGGCAGTGAAGAGACAACGTAGTGACCTCTAACTAGAAATTTTACTTCTAGAATTGGAAAGTGAAAATAAACCATTTTTAACACACATATATATGAAAATTACATGTACTACAATGACTGTGACATCTAATTCCACCTACAAGTCATTTCACTACTGTTTTGGAGCATAGAAACACTGACAATAAATGTTATCAAAGTTGAAGCTATGATTCAAGAACTCAATTTTTGATGCTTGTTAGTTGAAAATTGGAATTTAAAACATGTTTTTAGGGGTATATAATGTCTAGGACCATGTTTTATCCTCCCATCTATCCCGGTTTACAAATCAACCATCCATGCTAGGCTCAAGAATGCCCTTCCCAATACAAGAAATATGTTGATTTCTAGCCTGACTTCAGGCATGCATAATGTAAGTCATATGTAGGAACCATAAAATTCCTCATGTTCATGGTAAATCTATATAATTTAACCTTTAATCTATTTTTAATCACCTCTAATATCAATCCATGGCAAAAGTTGCAGTAATGGGTCCTAA
This sequence comes from Torreya grandis, assembly GCA_037957365.1. Taxonomy (NCBI): domain Eukaryota; kingdom Viridiplantae; phylum Streptophyta; class Pinopsida; order Cupressales; family Taxaceae; genus Torreya; species Torreya grandis. The sequence goes on from JARHVA010007807.1 coordinate 93,975, forward strand.
AATGCAACTTTTTAGCAATGAAGAGACAACTTATTGACCTCCAACTAGAAATTTTTCCTTTGAGACTAATAGGTGAAAATACACCAATTCAAGAAAATTTATATAGTAAAATTACATATTTTATAATTATTTTGACATCTAATTCCACCTACAAGTGCATTTTTACTACTTATCTTGAGCATGGAAATGCTAATAGCAAATATTGTTAAAGTTGAAGCTACGGTCTAAGAACTTAATTTCCAATACTTGTTGGTTGAAAATTGGAACTACCAACATGTCTATAGGGGTGTATAATGTCCAAGAACAATTTATTGGCTTTCCATATACCCTGGTTGACAAACCCACCACCTATTTTAGGCTCAAGAATGTCCTTCCTAATATAAGAAAGATGTCAATTTTTAGCTTAAGTTCAGACATGCATAAAACCAAAACTATAAGTTATATCGAGGAACCATATGATCATTATTATGTATGATAAATACCTCTAATTACACCTTGAATATATTTTAAATCACCTTTAAGAGAAATTTTTTGTAGAAGTTGTAGTAATGAGTCCTAAAATGTAACTTTTTGGTAGTGAAGAGATAACTTGTTGACCTCCAACTAGGAATTTTGCCTCCAAGACTAACAGGTGCAAATACACTACTTCAATCATGTCTATATATAAAAACTACACATTCTCCAATGATCATGACATTTAATTCCACCTGTAAGTGCATTTTCACTGCTATTCTAGAGTATAAAAACACTGACAACAAATGTGTTTGAAAGGCTACAAGGAGAAATAAACTTGTCATGAGCAATTGTTTAAGAGCATAGAAATATCAAGTAATTTTAGTAATATTCTCTTAGTTTCAATAATATAAAATTCTTTACTAACAATGCCAACCACATGAAGGTAGAAGCTATTTTGGCACTACTAACCTATAAAAAATGATAGTAGTAAGTAATTAAAGATGAAATTTATGCACATACTACCTACAAAATCAAAAACATTTGGAAAAATTGATTACATATAAATTTTACAAGTCAACATACCTATGCATTTCAATCCAAAAAACCTCTTGGATCTACTCTAATCTTGATAGTATCAAAAATAGCTTCATGGTCTGACTCACAAACTTTCCATAGATTCTTGTTTTTTGGCCTCCCATGATATTTTTATAATTAAATATTCATTACAAGAACCAAATTTGAATAGTGCAGTATCTTCTTGTGTGTTTGAAAGTCTTAAAACAACCATACATTGGAATTTTTTATAGGATATTTCTGAAGTCAAGTTCCAATGACTACCACAGACCTAGTGAGATAATCAATGTTTTCTCCATCTATGACTAGGGAAGTCATTTTTTTATTTCCATCTACACACTGACATAAGTAGTAATTTGTTCCCTCTTCATTGTCCTTGTCTATAATAACTACAAAAACATGTCCTACATCATAAAAAACAATTTTTAATGACACTATGAAGATAGATTATGAGAATAGATAGTACATAAAGATTAATCTTCTACCTAGTTGTACTAGATTAGATATATGGTTAAAGTAATGTGATGATGTCATGTCTATAAGCTGTAATGCTGCTAGAACCTAATATGTGTTGATTAGAATTAGATATTTGGAACTCCAGTCATCCACCCATTCTTTTGATGCACACTCATTCCAAATAGAGTCCATGCATGCAGAACAAAATCATGCTAAGTATTGCATATGAATAGTTCAAGAACCCACATTTGAGCTAAGAAATGAGTAGAACACACTTGAACCTATTAGATTCAAACAATCCTCATAATTTGCCAAATAGTTTTCCTCCATTAACCAAAAATGTCTATGAATAGTATAATTTACTTGAGCACCATGTTGGAAATATTGTCATTGATGTCAAAGGTCTAACATTATTGGTGATAAATGCCCCATTGCATTTAATAGTATTTTTAATATTCATATCTTAGCTAATATGTGTTAATATTTATTTAATATTAATGAATATATTTTTGGTTGTATATAAGTCAAAAGAGGGCCCATGGAGAAGTCAAAGAGTCATGAGGTAAAAGATGAAAGAGGAATGGGATACATTTTCTCATGAAGAGTCACCTTGAGGAGCTCCAAGAGTCACCATGTGAAGATAAAAGAGGTATGGCACATTTTTCCATGAAGGGACACTTTGAGGAATATGAAAATTCACCAAGATAAAGACAAAAGAAGAAAGGATGCTTTTGCTTATGAAGGGTCACCATATGAATTTTCAAATGCAAGGATAGAAAGGGTCATGTAAGTTTGGCACCATTTTATATGAGGATTGAAGGGTCATAAAGGGTAAAGGCCAAAGTTCATTTGGAAAGCTATAAATAAAGGATTGATAAGCCATTTTAAATATACAAGAGAGTGTATGGTTTGTATTTGTTTTCAAAGAGAGAAAAGTAGGAGATATTGTAGAGTTCTATCATTTGTTGAGTAAGCAACATTGAGAGATAGTTGTGTTTTATAGACAAGAGGCATTGGTGCCCCTGTGGGTTGGTGCCCATGAATTTTGTAAGGGGTCGGTGCTCCTATGGGTTAGTGATCACAAATAGTTGTTGTGTTGGTGCTTGCCAAAGGGGTTGGTGCTCCTATAAGTTGGTGCTTATGAACTTTGTATTTTGAGTTGGTGCTCATTCAATTACTTGAGATTGTTCTCCATGGTTTTTCTCACTTTAGGTTTCCACATAAAAATTTGGTGTCTCTATCTCTCTCTCGTGTGTGGTGTAAATTATTATTTCAATTTTATTGCATTTCTTGAATGTATGATTGAGTGGTTAAAGAAAAGAAATTAGATTAAATAAAAGATATATAATATATTGATTCACCCCCCCCTCTCAGTATATTTCATGATTAACAATTGGTATCAAAACAAGTTCCTTTTGAAAAAAATTTATAGCTTGAAGGAAGATAAGGAAAGCATGATGGCTGGATCACATGAAGGATTTTCTACAAATAAGGCACCTTTGTTTGATGGGATGAATTATGTTTTTTTAGCATAAGGATGAATACATATTTGATGGCCCTTAGATTCAACATATGGAAAGCAGTGGTGGAGGAATATGAAGAGCCACATACACTTGTAACTACTCTAGTAGAAAAAAATGCAAGTGAAAATAATGCTAAAGCTTTAAATGTTATTTTATATGGTTTATGTGAATCAAAATTTGTTAAATTTATGCAATGTAAGTCTAAACATGAAACTTGGGTAAAACTCAAGAATATTTACAAAGGTGATAGAAAGGTTCAGCAAGCTAAGCTTTAGACTTTCAGAAGATAGTTTGAAATTTTGAAGATGGAAGAAGAAGAAAATATAGCAAGTTATCTCTTGCAGGTTGATCAAATAGTCAATCAGATTCAAGGTCTTGGAGAAAATTTAAAAGAGTTGACTGTGGTTCAAAATGTTTTGAGATCTCTACCATTGAGATATGATGTGAAATTTGTGGCAATTGAAGAGATGAAGAATTTATCCAAGCTAAAGATGGATGAGCTTCATGGTATTCTTACGATATATGAGATGCAAACTGAACAAAATAAGCCTTCAAAGAGAGAAGTGGATTTCAAGACATCAAAAAAAGAGAAGGCTAAAATTCAAGAATCAAGTGATAATTCTAGCAATGATGAAGATGACAATGGAGCTCTATTCATTCGCAAGCTGAAAAAGGGCACAAGTAAATATCAAGGAAAATTACCTTTTAAAAATTTAAATTATGGAAATATTGGACATTTTGTAGCTAAATGACGTAATAAGGGTAATGACAATAATGAAGAAGGAAAGTCTACATATAAGAAGAATTTTAAAGACAAATTCAAGAAGAGATTTGAGAAGAAGACTTTGTATTCTAAAGATCCTAGCTTAGCTGAAGATAGTGGAGTCAGTGACTCAGAAGAAGAAAAGATTCTATTCATGGCCAAACATGAAGATGCCTCTTCAGGAAAAAGTATAAATGATCAAGAAGAAGAACAAGATGAAGCTAAAGTGAATCTGGAAGGAGAACTCATTTTTACCTTACAAGAGTTAAAAACTCTTGAAAATAAGAATCAAAGATTAAAGCTCCAGATCGAGAAAAATGAAAAAGAGTCAAAAGAAATAATTAAAGATCTACAAGCACACTTTAAAGAAGCCAAGAAGAATGAATAAGATCTAATGGCACAATTAAAAATAGTAAGTAAAGAATTTTAATGGTATGTTATTGAAATTACTTCTTTAAAAGTATATCTTAATAAAACAAATAAAGCAATCAATGATAGAGCAGCCAATGATTCAAAATTTGAGAATAACACTAATATGTTGAATAAGATATTAGAAAATCAAAGATCAATGTCAGATAAGATAGGTATTGGATTTGAAAAGGAGAAAAGGTCACTACTTTCATAGACAAGGGAAAAGGAAAGAGCTATGTTTAAGCTCTTATAAAAGAAGAAATAAAAAAGGAAGAAGTTAAGAATATAGAGGACATTTCAAACAAAGAAGGCTAAAGGGAACAGAGCTATAATAGGCAATCAGGTCATAGATACAAAAATAAGTCCTATTTTTATGGTTAATATTTTTATTGTAATGGATATTGTCATAAGAAATTAGAATGTTGAAAAAGAGTTAACAATTTTAGAAATAAGGAGAAGAAAAGTCATGCAGAATCAAGCAAAAGCCACAACTCTTTTACTCCTCTATCAAGCTTTTATGAAGAGGCCATAAAATGTTACAAGTGATATAAATTTGGAAACATAGCCTAATATTATAGAAGTGTGTTTGAGGTAGTCAAGAAAGACCAGAGTTTCAAGGCTCTAATCATTAAGAAGAAAGCTCAGACATGTTCTTCGCAAAAGAAACAACCTTAAAAATCTATGTTGGTATAGATAGCTTTGCATACAAGAAATGAAGAAAAGCCATGGTTCATTGACAATGGATGTTCGAGGCACATGATAGGAGACAAGAGTAAGTCCATAACCTTGAAGAAGATCAATGGTGGCACAATGAAATTTGAAGACAATACTACTGCCAAAATTGTTGGAAAAGGTACACTAAGTTTGGATAATGGTAGAACTAAAACTAAAAATGTTTTATATGTAGACGGTCTTAAGCATAATATTTTGAGTGTAAGTCAAATGTGTGATCAGAGGCACACACTAAAGTTTTATGTAGAAGGTTTTGAAATTAGAATAAAATATTCAGATGTATTGGTTGCAGATGCTCAGAGAACAAGCAATAACTTGTATATGCTATCAGACATCAAAGCTCAAAGATGTTTGAGTCAGATTGAAGAAAGTTTGATATGGCATAGAAGAATGGGATGCATGAATTTTGACAATTTTATCAACATCAGCAAAAATCAAGAAGTCAAAAATCTTCCAAAGATTACAAAGCCATCTAACACGCTTTGTGAACCTTGTCAACATGGGAAGCAGGCTAGAAGGCAATTCAAAACAAAAGAGTACTCGACCACTCAGATGTTAGAGCTTGTTCACACTGACCTATGTGGACCTATGAGAACTCAAAGTACTAAAAGTGAGAAATATTTTATGTTGATTATTGATGATTTTTCATGTATGACTTGGGTAATGTTTTTAAAGAAAAAATCAGAAGCATTTTTCAAAGCATTCAAAGCATTAGTTGAGAATGAAACTAGTTTCAAGATTAAGTATCTAAGATCAAATTGAGGAGGAGAATTCATGTCAGATCAATTTATTGAGTTTTGTGAAGATCATGGAATAAATATACATTATTTAGTATCTAGAACTCCCCAACAAAATGGAATAGTTGAACGAAAAAATAGAATAGTTCAGGAGATGGTGAGCACAATTATAAATGAATCCAAGATAGTAGATAAATATTGGAGAGAGGTGGTTGATACAATAGTACATAATTAGAATAGAGAATTATTGAGAGTCAATAGTGACAAGTCTCCTTATGAGCCATGGAAAGACAAACCAGCAATTGTTGATTATTTCAAAGTTTTTGGCAGCATATGCTTCATAAAGAGAACTAATGAAAAATATGGTAAGTTTGAATCCAGAGCAGATGAAGGTATATTTCTTGGTTATTCTTAAAAAATTAAATATTATAAATGTTATAACAAAATAATCAAGAAAATTGTTGAAAGTGCAAGTGTCAGGATAGAAGAAGATGGAACACAAAGAATCAGTGATCTAGTAGACATTCATGAAATCATTGAAGAGGAAGGTTTTGAAGAATTAGATGAAGATGAGGAAAAGGAGAAAAAAGGCACCAAAAATCCATCCAAATATGTTTAGATAAATCATAATGAAAGTGACATCATCAGAGACATACATGAATGAGTTCTCATGATAAGAATGATGGTAGGTAAATATGAGCAAGTTAATTTCTCTTTGTTATCCAAAATTCAGCCTAGAACTTTTTCTGAAGATAGACATGATAAGCATTGGGTTAAGGCTATGGATGAAGAAAAAAATCAAATAGAAAAAAATGATACTTGGGAATTAGTGCCTATACCAAAAGATCATAATGTGATAGGAAAAAAATAGGTTTATAGAAATAAGTTAAATGAAAATGGAGAAGTGACCAGAAATAAAGCAAGATTAGTATGTAAAGGATATGCTCAGATTGAGGGAATAGATTTTGAATAAACTTTTGCACCAATGGAAAGGTTAGAGGCTATTATAATGTTTCTTGCATATGTGGTAATTAAAAATTTCAAAGTGTTTCAGATGGATGTCAAATATACCTTCCTGAATGAGAATTTTGAAGAAGAGGTCTACATTGAGCAGCATGAGGGATTTATTCTCTCAAATATTAGTAACCACGTATGCAGATTAAAGAAAACATTGTATGGATTGAAACAAGCTCTCAAAGTTTGGTATGTAAGACTTGATAAGTACCTACAAGATCAAGGTTTGAAGAGAGAATTTGTTGATAGTAATCTCTACATCAAAAATAGAAGGTGAACATCAATTGATTGTTGTGGTATATGTTGATGATATCATTTTTGGAGGAAATATTGAAAATATGAAAAAAGAATTTTTTGATAGAATGCAAAAAGAATTTGAGATGTCTATGCTTTGAGAATTATCATTTTTCTTAAGATTACAAATATTTTAGTTAGAAAAAGGAATTTTCATATCTCAAAGTAAATATGCCAAGGAAATGTTGAAGAAATTTGGTTTTGAGGATTGTGCACCAGTTGGCACACCAATGTGTATAGAAAATAAGGTGAGCAAGGATGAAGATTCAACTATTACAGATCAATCTTTGTATAGATCTATGATTGGTAGTCTTTTATAATTGATAACATCAAGGCTAAAAATCATGCATGCAGTATGTATGGTTACAAGATATCAATCATCTCTAAAAGATAGTCATGTTTAGTTGGTGAAGAGAATATTCAAATATATCAAGGGGACATTGGATTATATATTATGGTATCCCATAGATAGAGATTTCACTTTGGTTGCTTATACAGATTCAGATTGGGTAGGGTACTTGGATGATAGAAAGAGTACAAGTGGAGGAGATTTCTTCTTTGATGATAGCTTAGTATCATGGCTAAGAAAGAAGTAGAATTTAGTATCACTTTCTATAGCAGAAGAAAAATATATTTTAGCAGTATTATGTTTTACTCAAGTGCTTTGGATGAAGCAAACTTTGGAAGATATCAAGGTAAAGTATGATGAACCTATTTCTATTTTTTGTGATAACATAAGTGCTATAAATATTTTGAATAATCCAGTGATACATTCAAGAACAAAACATATTCCCACTAGATATTACTTCTTAAGAGAGTAGGATGTAGATCAAAAGGTTAAGATGGAATATATCAATAATATAGAGTAGATTTTAAATATTTTCACAAAGGCACTACCAAAAGACACATTTGAGTATCTGCAAATGAAGCTAGGAGTAATTTATTTTACTTCCTAACATTGAGGTTCAACATCAGTTGAGGGGGAGCTAATTATTAGCTCTAATTAGGCCCTTTTCCATTGATGTCAAAAGGGGAGAATAATAGGTATAGGTATAGGTGTAGAAACAAGTACAGGGAATAGATATAGGTTGTTATAGTAAGGAGGAGTTACTGCATGTTTTTTATATGGCAGTATGTGTAGGTTTCAAGATGTGGTAGTTTTAGTTTGAGGTTGCCATAAATGACAAAGGGGGATATTGTTGGAAATATTGTCATTGATGCCAAAGGTCTAACATTATTGGTGATAAAGGACCCATTGCATTTAATAGTGTTTTTATTATTCATATCTTAGCTAATGTGTGTTAATATTTATTTAATAGTAATGAATATATATTTGGTTGCATATAAGTCAAAAGAGGGCCCATGGAGAAGTAAAAGAGTCATGGGGTAAAAGATGAAAGAGGAATGGGATGCTTTTTCTCATGAAGAGTCACCTTGAGGAATTCCAAGAGTCACCCTGTGAAGACAAAAGAGGTATGGCACATTTTTCCATGAAGGGACACTTTGAGGAATATGAAAAGTCACCAAGATAAAGACAAAAGAGGAAAGGATGATTTTGCTTATGAAGGGTCACCATATGACTTTTAAAATGTAAGGATACGAAGGGTCATGCAAGTTTGGCACCATTTTCCATGAGGATTGAAGGCTCACAAAGGGTGAAGGCCAAAGGTCATTTGGAAAGCTATAAATAAAGGCTTGAAAAGCCATTTGAAATATGCAAGAGAGAGCATGGTTCGTATTTGTTTTTGAAGAGATAAAAGCAAGAGATACTGTAGAGTTATACCATTTTTTGAGTAAGAAATATTGAGAGATAGTTGTGTTTTATACACAAGAGGGGTTGGTGCTCCTGTGGGTTGGTGCTCACAAATTTTATAAGGGGTCGGTGCTCCTATGGGTTGGTGCTCACAAATATTTTTTGTGTTGGTACTCGGCAAAGGGGTTGGTGCTCCTGTAAATTGGTGCTTGCAAAATTTGTATTTTGAGTTGGTGCTCATTCATATACTTGAGATTGTTCTCCATGGTTTTCCCCACTTTGGTTTTCATGTAAAAAATTGGTCTCTCTCTCTCTCTCTCTCTCTCTCTCTCTCTCTCTCTCTCTCTCTCTCTCTCTCTCTCTCTCTCTCTCTCTCTCTCTCTCTCTCTCTCTCTCTCTCTCTCTCTCTCTCTCTCTCTCTCTCTTGTGTGGTACAAATTATTATTTCAATTTTATTGCATATCTTAAATGTATAATTGAGTGGTTAAAGAAAAGAAATTAGATTAAATAAAAGATATATAATATACTGATTCAACCCCTCTCTCAGTATATTTCATGCTTAACACACCATGACATATGTTCTCATTACACCATTCAACCATAGTTTTTACATTAATCAAATTAGCAACATTGTCAAATTTTAACTCCTCCCTTGTAATGACTCTTTTTATGCATGCTCCAGCACCATCATGCTCCCCTTTTCCATGTCCATCCTTAGTGAAACTCCAAATATGTTTGACACCAGTGGTAATGTGCATCCTTCTCAACCAATAAAAATATATGTGCATTCTTAAATTGTGATGTACAACTATTTGACCAAATGTAATGTTGTTTAAAAATAATGTTCCTCTAAGTCAACTACCCATAAAACTTCTCAAAACAACCTTGCACATACTCTATACAATATGATCAGTCATCACTGATATATAAAGGGTAATCCCTTAATATTTTTTTATCTTCTTCTGTACTATCGAGTGCATGCATGAATGTTATATACATGAATATAGTAATTTGTGTTGAGCTGTAATACTAAGATTGAACTTCAATTTATGGTTTGAATGTGTAATTTTTAGCAAATTTTACTACTAAAAAAATTAAATAAGGTGGGAATGTGTCCTTTCTTAGATTGAAATTTTCATCCAACCATTTATCCCTATGTATGTGCGTTGCATACTCATAAACATTGTTTTCTAGGAATTCAACCATAAATTTTGAGACAGGTATCTCTTTCATAACAAGCTCACACCTTTTAGATTCTTTACCATCTTTTAATTGATAATTAATAGATTTTTATTTGATAAAACCAACTAATTCCTATCTAATTGCACTTGTACACTCCTCATGGACACATTTTTCTAATTTTGGCAATCCACCACAAATGTTACAATTTCCATTCAAACATGCTTTCTTATAAAATAAATGTGTATCTGGTCTTTCACAAAAAAAAAATTGGAATAAATTACCTAGATAATTTTGGTAGAACTTTTATACCACACTCCTGAAAAATGTTGCTAGTATGAAAAGTATAATTAATATGGTGAAAAACATCATAGTGCATTGAAAATTCAACATGTTGCCTACAACAAGTGGTGAGTGTGTGATTTATTTTTATATAAAAAGGTTTGGCTATCTCAAAAAATATTTGACTCATATCAATTTGTGGATGTTTTTCCAAAAACTTAGAGTACAATTATAGTTGAGTCATATCCAAGAAATGTTTCAGATGTGGTTCACGAATATGAGAACCAACTCTTTTTTCCCTACATCTCTTGAATTGGGAAAAACTCTTGTATTATCTTTCCCAAATTATGCAAGTAAGTCTTTCAAAGCATTAGTTATAGACTTGTCCTTCCATGGAAGTATACCAAATAATGGCTAGAGCTCTTTTGTATTAGGTTCATTAAGTCTTTCAGTCTTGCAATTGCTTTCATTAATGTTTTTCTATTTATATCAAGTGTTCAACTTGTTTTTGTCAATCATTTTTTCCCTATTTCATCACTTACTTCACAAGTTTTAATTATACACTACGTATCATTAAAATCTTTGTTGCATGACTTTAGGCCTACAATATGATATATGTCATGTATATTTTCAACAATTTCCTTATTTTCATCATCCAAGTTAGATGTTCTTAGTCCTAATATATACATTGTAGGTCTCATCTTAACCAATTTTATCAATGAAACAAATAATTGACATATTTGACTATCATCCTACAATATATGAAAGAAAGTATCCCAAATTTCTTGAGTTAGTCTTCTTGAATGGAGATCAGACATTTTATTATGTATTGGTTTCAAAATATTTTCATCAACTTCAATTAAGTATTATGTTTTATACGCACAATTATTGGAGGTGTTGTTATTGGTGGAATCCATTCAAAGGGTGTTTCAAAATCATTATATGTTACCATGAAATTTTATTCCCTGTTAATTTCATCATTATTTGAGTCCATTAAATTTTGTTCATTGTTGGTGGGTAAAGTATCATGCATAGGATCTTCATCAACAAAATCAAAAACTTTAAACTTTGAATGTGAATTTACAACATCATCTAATTTTTTTATTGTCAATTTCATCATAATTCAATTCATTATTATGAATTTCATCATAATTTAATTAATTATTGATAGTTTCATCATTATTCAATTCATTATAGCCAATTACCTCATTATCTAAGGCATTTGGCTTATCAGGGTTAGTGTTTGTAACTTATCTAGAATGAAATGCTTACATTCGTACCTTGTTTTTCTCTCTCAACTCTTATAATTTCTATGGTGTTTTATGCTTCAACTTCTTCCTCTTCCTTGAATGTGAACCAGAGCCCATTTTGACAAAAGCAACCAGGAATGTACTTCAAAATGTGGGGTCCAAAAAAACTACCAAAAAGGTATGTAGAGTACATAGGAAATGTCTATGGGGACAACAATCTTGATTTGAGATAAAAATAGATGTTGAAAATTAAGTTTTTGTTTTTACTTTAAGGAAAGCATATGTATTATATAAATGTGTATGTGGTCCTATAACCTATATGTGTTACTATAATGCGTACACATTTCTTAAATTATGAGCATATACTATAAAAAAACAAGCACAAAGACTCATATTAAATGCATAAAATACCCTATAATACTATAATATGATGAAATAAAACTAAATAAGGCTATAATATTATGTGTAAATCCCTAATATGATGTAATAAGACTATCAGATGTTGTAGCAATAAGGCTATCATATGATGCATTAAGGCTTAATATGGTGCAATAAATCTATCATACAATGCAATAAGACTATCACATGATGTAATAAGGATTACATATGATGTAATAATACTATCATACGATGAGATAAATCTTTAATATGATGCAATAAGGCTATCATATGATACAATAAGGCTCAATATGATGCATAAATCCCCAATATGATGCATAAATATCCAATACATGATGTAATAAGACTCTTGATAAGACTATGAAGTAATAAGACTATCATATTATGAAATAAGGCTTAATGTGTAAGAAAAAATGAACTAATTTTTCCCAAAACCCCATCATAATTCATTACAAAACTAGGTGAATAACAGGTTCACAAATTGACACTAATCATATTCATGAATTTATGCATTTGTGATGAAATTAAGGAACTTAGGGGTTATGTTTGTTATAAAATTAGGATTTAGGGTTAGGGGTTTAGTGTAATGAGTTTTTACATGTTTATATCTCTTGAAATTAGGTATTAAGGTAATTGTACATGTTCAAGTGATAAAATTGGGGTTTACGATCAACATGTCAAAAAATGTGACCTAATTTACCCCCTTTAATCACATTGTAAACTCTAATTTAGGTTCAATGGGTTGAAATTGGCCACATTTTAATTTGTATTTGCATTTATGATTGAATTAGGGTCAACTAATCCATACATGTTGCATCTATATTATATAATTGATTGGGCCATAAATTTCATTTAGGGGCATAATTATTCCCAAATCACATCCCTAATTGAACCAATCGACTAATTGGTTTAATTCATGATAGATAGAATCATACTTAATTTTTTCATAAATCATATATCATGCTCTTATATTTATGTCAAGTATGGTTTCAAATTGGCCTCCCATGCCTCAATTGAATTGCCCCTATAATTGAACCTTCTTGTGCCACATGTGTACTTATTACACTTGAAAGTGTTAAAGCTATTAGAGATGCATCAATTCCTATAAGTTTTAGAGTTGATAATGCCTTGGGAGGATATATCCAATTACATATCACTATGTGTACCTCTCATGTGCTCAAAAGTGTCAGCACTATTAGAGGTGTCAGGTCCTAGAAACATTAAAGAGCTATTAGATCCCTGTGATGCCTGATCTAATTAGATAAATCACAACATGTGTATCTTGTACACACATATAATTGTGTTAGAGACCTAAATTTCACTTATATTAGAACAATCATATTTTTTAGATCCTTAGGACACCCAATCTAATTAAAGATTTCCACATGTGTAGGTCTAGTACACTTGGAGAAGTGTTAGAGTTGTCAAATATGCACATCTTTGATACCTAGACATGTCCCATCACTTACAACCAATCCAAATAAGGCTTATTCACAAATTTATCATACATACATATAAGCTAATAATGTTTAAAGATTGACATCGATCCAATCAACTCATGTCTATTAAATAATTCACATGATGCGAGCCTTTGACTTGCCATTACTGTATGAAAATTATCATGTAGATCCCTTTAAGGTCCCATATGAATTGAGCAAGCATTGAATGTTATCATTTTTATATGTATGTATTCAAATTGTTTAGACCCCTCTGCCTTGAATTACCTCTAAATCCCAAATTACATTCATATTTCAAGTCCTACACACAAGAGGGAACACAATTTAGCAATGGAATCTTCAACCTCAAATCCTAAGCCAAAGCAACAATTATGAGATGTACTAATTTCTTTCAATCCACATCATAAGCTTTAAGCTCATTATAATGAAATATGAACAAGACAATTGAATATATATGTATAATATATATATATAATCTTGAAACCTTCAGTGAAAGGGTACACACTGCTATTCAATTCTAATAAACTATCTATATGAGGTGAGAATTTCATCATCCACATGAAAAATTATTGGGTCCCTCTACTCAGCATCATCCTTGAGGGGAATCAAGTCTCAGATTTATGGGACACTATCACCTTTAAAATGTATCTTGAATAAGCCCAATAGAGTTTAAGCTGGGGTAACTTATACATATGTCATACTTGGTCAATTACAAGTCTATGCCACCTTATATTTATAAATCATAACCATCCCTTAATGGTTTCAAACAAAGTCCCTAGTGCATTTAGATATTTTCTAAGCTGTACATTCATCACTATAGACACCACATCTTAAAACCACATCATCACTAATGGATACATTTGACCATTTAAAGTAAATATTGATCTCAAAACCACATCTTATACAAAATAAAATGCATACCCAACTTGACCAAAATATTTAATAAAAACATGTACATACTTTATACACATCATCCTACTTTCCTATCTTACCATCCCAATTGCATGTAACAAGGTATAAAACTCTATAGTATTTATAAGCACCAAATGTTGTCTAGCTTGTTTTTGATCTTGTAATTATTGCATCCATGGTGCTGCTAGGACTAGTCCCATGTCAAAGACACACTATTGAGATGAGGTGGGAATGGATTGAGTGGTTGATGGTTGTCCTATGTGTGATAGAGGGGCTGATGAAGGGGGTACATAGAATGGAGGATTAACCATATTTTCACAAGAGATCCTAATTATAGGTAAAATTTGAATAATGTATTTGAATACATTAGGGGAATCTTGAATAATTGTAACAATAGAAGACTCTTCTTAGACTTTCAATTGGGACCTCAACATGAACCTATTAGATTAGACACACTAACTGACCTTGGAGAAAACTTAAGGGACTTTATTCAACACATTTTAGGAATGTTTTTGGGATAATCCAAGGCATGATGTATAGGTATTGGGCTCCATTAGATAACCTTATTGAAATAGATATCCAAGAGATGCACTATTACACCAAGGGCTCAATTCATATTTCTACTTACACAAGATTATCTATACTACATAGTCTAATTCAATAGGTTTGCCACTTAAACAAATTAGTTCAAAAACTATAAATAAAGGAATCTGGTCAAAGATATCAAAAAATAATGAAAGGGTAAGATGGGATATTAGGCAATTAGGATAATATCAATAAGAAATTCAAGTAGGATTTTAGTCAAGTAAAGTAGTAAGGTATATCCTTACCCTACTAGGGGAAAGGTCCCAATCATTGTGCATGTTTCAATTCTCGAACAAGGATTTTATTAACATGTATTCTATTGATGAAACATATTAGTATATATAAATATTAAATTACACCTAAATTTGAACATGTAATATCTAATACTTGTTCAACATATATTCTATAAAATTAAAAGTTACAACCAATCACATCTTGACAAGTAAAAGTCAAGTATTGATACTCTAATGCACAATGATCGGTACTCTAAAGGTTAATTTTTGATCATAGGTTTAAAAAATGCATTTTATGACCTCTTGTGATAAAATTGATTATATTGTAGAATGTATAATGTATTAGACCTTGAAACCTTAGTTATAATATTCAAGACCTTGAAACGGGTAAAAATATTGAAGTCTGATGCAATTTTATGGCTAATGGGAGTTTCCCCTATAAGAAACATGAAATTTGTTTACTTTGTGTTATTTCAAAACAACACATATGTGTTATATAATAACTATGCATTATTTGAATGTGAATTAAAAACTAATCCTTTAGGCTTGAAAATGGCTTGGATTTTTGAACCAGAGGCTTGTGACTGTGCATCTATAACTGAGACTAAGATTTTTGAAAAAAACCATCAAATTTCAACTTCAATTGCCAAATACGGTATAGATTTCAGCATCAAAATTCAAAAAATAATTACTGTCATGATGAGCACACTGTCCTCTTTTGAAATATATGATTTTTATATTTTTTAGTCTATTTTAAGGGTTAAAACTATATTTATTTCTAACTACACCTTTTTTAAGCCACTACATGCCACACATATACATGCCTATTCATGTTTATGTAATTTGTTTTTCATTGATCCAAATGCGAAACAAATTATATGATAACAAACTAGGCCTAATTCTACACAAATTTTTTAAAAAACCAATTTTCATTTTTTTTGAGGTAGTTAGGGGGGCCGCACGGATGGCTATCCATTTTTTTATTAGTTTTCAGGATCTACTTAATTGGAAAATTAATAAAATAAAATTGTAACACACTAGATGATCTTATCTAAATATTCACCAAAGGGTTTTAAACAATATGTAATGATGCTAAAAAAATGATGGGTTGCATGGACATCTATCTACTATGTTTTCTTTAAAAAAATTAGGAGTTCCTCTTCAAACTTTAGATGCTTGACCTATTTATACTTAACCATTTTTTAAAAATATATATTTTTAAAAACTAGACTCGAAATTCTACAATTCATGTTTTTATACCATCTTCAAATTTTAAGTGTAGCCATCTCAAATTATCTAAAAAAATTTACATTTCTAAAATTTCAAAACAATCATGTCCACATGTAGGTCCTTTTTTATCCCCCAACTTTGTGCACTTACCCAGTTAGCATAACTTAGTGAGTTGTTGCATAGATTAAATCACAACAACAACAACACTTATGTCTACTTCCACCTATATAAATGGAGTCTCCATTGTGGTCATAAATTAAATGAAAAAAATATGATTGTTAGTTGAACATATGTGTGTGTACATAAACTTTTAGATACTCAAATTTGGTCATGAATGCTTGATAATGTCAGTTTTAACCCCTATTTATCTCAATTGACTTAAGCACTTAAATTGGTCCTATTTCACCACCTCACTTTATCATAAGTACGTGTATGAATCCATCCTTCTAAATTTTTTGTTTTATACCAATAAAAACATTATAAATTTCTAAAACCCTCTCTAATAATTTCTACGAACATGTCAAACTCTAAATATCAAATGCTACACTTATAGGTAAAAATTGACTTGTACGAGTCAAGATTTATAGTCAATCTCATCCTTTACGGGTTGATCCTACACCTTGCCCTAGTAGCAACTCTATTTAAAATTTAAACCCTACCTTACAATTTTGTCTATAGTTTTAGGATAGATAACACACTATTTCACCCATTTAAATTGTTATAAAATCACATCTAAACCACACTTTATAATTTCAAAACTAAGGCACACTTATAATATTACACACTCAGCAAATATTCCTTATTCTTTACAAATTATATTATATTCATTTAAATCATCCTTTATCTAAGTCACAAGCCTATTGTATCCAAGTCCAACAAATCATTATCAAGTATTCAAGCCATCTCTAGATGTATATATGTAGAAAATGAGCACTATTACACCAACACTCTAGGTAGGAAAACTATGTGGGATTGATTTCCTCTTCCAAGAACTCTGGATATGTAGGCAATATTCAATCATCATGAGGGTGATTGGGATTATCTCAACCCATTAAACTCCCTCTTTCATTTTCAAGGTTTTCAACTATCATAAACCCTAATAGAGTTTAAACCTTGAAGAGGTCATTTTCAGGTCATTCATGCAAATCCAAAGGTAAAATTTATACAAACAATCTTATTTCAATCAAGTGTAGATGACTATACCATAAATTTACTATTTTCCCATGTAGATCAATATTGACCCATAAAGGATAGTAGCAATAGTCGATCCTAACTATTTCCAATCAATTTTAACCTAAAATAGTGACATTTTATGTTTTAATTTCACATGCATAATCAGTATGAGTTGGTCATCTCTAGCCATCTTTTAATTGTACACATTCAATGTAATAGGTATAAATTAGTTGTCTTCTTTTTCTTCTTTGTGATTTCATAGTTAACTTCTTTTATTCATTCTGAATTTATCCATTTCAATACTTTACTTTCAATCTTCTAGTTATAAGTTATTTATAACATTTGTTATCTTTCAATTCATTTTATCTTAATTAGAGTTAATACACCAATTAATTCCTAATTTTGATAAAATACATTGGTGAACCTAAACCCTTATTTTAGAGTCTTTGCTTTCTGATTTCCTATTAGGGTTTCCTCTATTAGGGTTATCATTTCATTTATTGATTTAATGGATCAAAATGAATATATTTTCAAAATTATCAAAAAAATCTTAGTAGTTCTAAGATACTTAAAAATATATATTTTGGTCAAAATACTATATGTATTTTTGGGAAATTACAATTTACTATTTTTAGTAAATTCATCCTAGTGGATGAATAGTGTACCTATTTTTAAATTAATTTTTAGGTTTTGTCTATCTACTTATTTTAAACAAAAATGTCTCTTATTAATTAAAAATGACATAACATATCTCTTGGAGTGGTTGGTTCTTTATTATGTACATCATATAATGGTTTTATGGATTATTCTTGGTATATACTTTCTAATTCAAGTAATGATGGTTTTAATTACTTGGTGTTACATATAAACATTCAATTTCTCTCATAATCATGTAATAAATTAGGGAATAGTAATGTACAATAAAGTCAATATTGTCATTAGTCATAATACATATTGTATGTATATGGAATCCAAAGTGAGTCACCCTGTAGTGAAAAATTAAGGTAACTAACATGTCCTTACTCAATCCCCTCCACCTCCTACACATCCTATTGATGGTGTTTTTATGCATATTTAATCAAATATAACAAAATCCATTTGTATGATTTTTTTCAATGGTGTCTTGATGCTACCCATTTGAGTCTAAGCCATTATTTATTTAAAAATCTAAGTCTTTCAAAAATCTCATTCAAAATATATCTTTTTAATTTTAGATCTAAAAAAATTGGTTTACACTTGAGTTTAGTCTACAATTTGGGCTTGATTGGTTCTCCTTTCTATATTTAGATTGTGTAACTTAGATGGATTTTTAGTTTTATTTTTAAAATACCTTTGCCTCAAGACTAAATGTGCCATTTATTTCAAATCGATATTTTTAGACTCAAGAGTTTTTCAAATTCAAGTGCCTAGCCTAAGTTTGTGTCATGATCTATTTTTCATGCCTTGATTGAGTTTGTTTTCAAATGCCTAGCACAAGTTTGTTTGTGTCAAGACATATTTTGCATGCCTCAGTCAAGTTTGTTTTCAAATTCCTAGCCTAATTTTGTGTCATGATCTATTTTGCATGCCTCGATCGAGTTTGTTTTCAAATGTCTAGCCCAAGTTTATTTGTGTCAAGACCTATTTCACATGCCTCGATTAAGTTTTTTTTCAAATTCTTAGCCCAATTTTTTTTTGCAAATACCTATTTCACATGCCTCGATCGAGATTATTTTTAAATTCCTAGCTTAAGTTTATGTCATGATCTATTTTGCATATGCCTCGATCGAGTTTGTTTTCAAATGCCTATCCCAAGTTTATTTGTGTCAATACCTATTTCACAAGCATCCATAAATTTTGTTTTCAAATTCCTAGCCTAAGTTTGTGTTATGATCTATTTTGCATATGCCTTCATCATGTTTGTTTGCAGATACCTAGCCCAAGTTTGTTTGTGCCAAGACCTATTTTGCATGCTTCAATAAAATTTGTTTTCAAATGCCTAACCTAAGTTTGTTTCATGATTTATATTGCATGCCTTGATTGAATTCATTTTTAAATTCCTAACCTATATTTGTTTTCAAGACCAAAATCATTAGACCTAGACCAATGCCATGTTTTGTGTTCAAATTGATCATGTTCAAAGCTAGACCTTTTATAAACATTGAGTATATTAACCAACTTGAATTGTTATACCAAATTAGGGTTTGTTTTTTAACCCACATTATAATCCAATTAGGGTCATTTTTTACCCCTTTTAGACCATGCCAATCAAAATAAATATGACCTAGACCTAGACCTAGACCAAGTTCATTTTATAACCAAGATAAATTTCAACACATTTTCAATAGACCAAGAATGAATTCTATGGGATAATTTCCAAACCCAACCATGCTAATTATTATATGCCAAGACCACCCTTATTTGGGTTAATTAAAGTATGAACTTTTCCCTTTCAATGATAATAGTACCTGATCCCCTACTTATGCCAATAATCCTCTTTTAGCTTGCGTTAGAAACCAAGCTCTACACCACCCAAGGATTACCATTCCAAGCCCTCCTCCTTTTGTTTTCATTAGAAACCAAGCTCTATAGTTCCTAAATACTACCATTTCAGGCCTCTTCCTTTCACCTACATTAGTAACCAAGCTTCATAGAGCCCAAGAATATCCATTCCAATCCCTCTTCCTTTGGCCTAAATTAGAAACCAACATTTACAATGCCCCAAGATTACCATTTTAGGCCCTCCTACTTTGGTTTGCATTAGTAACCAAGATTTATAATGCCCAAGGATTACTATTCCAAGCCCTCCTCCTTTAGCCTGTATTAGTAAGCAAGATCAACAATGCCTAAGTATTACCATTCTAGGCCCTCCTCCTTTGGCCTGCATTAGCAACCAAGCTCTGTAGAACCCAAGTATTACCATTTTAGGCCCTCTTCCTTTGGCTTGCATTAGCAACCAATCCTTGTAATTCCCAAGGATTACCATCAAGATCTTCTAAATATGGTAGGTCATTATCCCAACAAGGTTGCATAATTGTGATAAGATGGATCATAGTTACCAGCTTAGACCCATAACTAGACTTTTTTAAGACCATGTTAGATTGTCTTATTAAAAAATGGATCATTATTGAACCACAAGTCATTACTCATCCATTGCTAAACTTACTCCACTTCAGAAAATCCAAGCTGATCATCAAGCCATAGTAGATCTAATCATTACCTCTCTAAGAGCCATCTTTTAAAGACCAAAATGTGGCTAGATCTGATATTTTACAACCAAGTATAAATGAAGACCAATATAACCAACCAATCCATGATGTTTTTGTTAAAACACCTATTTGTGATGAGTTAACCTATGTTGAATCACCCTTTGATCCTTTCCATTTAGTTGAGGAGTCTCACTTTGATAAGTCAATCTTTATTGAGTCACACCTTAATTATTATAATTTTCTTTGGGTAAATCATTATTTTGAACATTACCCTATCTTTGAGGAGCCTTAATTTAATAAGATGGTCTTTATGTATTTTCCTATTGACCATTTACCTTTTATTGAGAATCCTCACTTTAACAAGTCAATCTTTGTGGATTCCTAAAGAACCCATTGTTCAACCACATGCCATTACTCATCCAATACCCAACATTCAACATAACATATTTACCGCAACATCAAAAGAAGAATTAGCATTAAATTTAGGCTCTATATTTAAACTAATATCATATTTAACATTAGAATAAGAATCAACATCAGTCTCAATATCAGATTCAAAGTCCTTTGAGTCAAAATTAGCTTTAGAATCAAAATTCATTTGTGTCTGTTATAACATTAGTTATGCATGCCTTGTAGATTAGTTTGAGTACATTTGTGATCCTTCCATTATTTTCAAGGATGATTAATTCATCATTGACATAATTTATCCTAGTATCTTATACAAGGATTATGTTTCCTCTTACCATTCCACTTTCCATTAACACATACTAACCTAGCTATTATATTGACATTCCAACTCCCACAAGTGTCAATTAGGACCGATAGAATCACACCTTATTGAACTATATCCATGGTGACATCAATTGTATAATATTAGGGAAACTATTACCATATTCATGCATAAGCAGAATAATATCTTAGTGAAACATTTTTAGAGGTGCTAGGGGGTAATCAAATTCTAAACTCACCATATTTTAGTAAAACCTTATTTGATGTGCTAGAAGATAATTAAAGTCAAAAGTCAATGTTCCCTAGTGAAACCTTCTCGGAGGTGTTATGGGATAATCAAGACAACTTTATTGGTGAAAACATCTTCAAGGTGTTAATATTTAATCATAATAGTTTTTCATTACTTGATGAAGACATTACTGAAGATAACATCATTAAAGCTTCCAATGTACAACATAATTAGATAGAAACATATCTCAAGCCTAAAGAACAAATACTAATTGGTGGTCCTATTGAGATCATATTCAGAAGTCTTTGGCCTTGCCACAACAAAAAATATGTCAAATATAGAATTAGAAACATCATGTGTGCTTGAAAATATTAATCTTCATTTATTTCCCAACCAGTATACATTCCATTATGATCTACTTCTCAATTCTAGACCTATATTACTTTGCCAAATCAGACCTTTTATCCAATACTTATTTACCATCCTTGGCCACACTTTCCTTTACAAAGGATATGAAGACATCTTGTCTCAGAGTTTATAGGAAACACAATCAATGACCAATGAAGATCATAACGACATTATTGGAGTCCAAATCAGTAGCAAGTTCTTAATAGAGAATCTATTTAGAAGGGGTGTGGGATAGAAATTTATAATTGACAATTATGTTGTATCATATGTTGATCAGTACATGTATCTCCACATCATTAAGAGAAATAGAATCATGCTCTACATTACTATCACTGCCATTTGCCTTGCCTTAACATTATTTCATACATTTCCTTTCACCTTGCCTTTCCATTTAACTTACCATTGGTCATTATTTTATACCCTTTCCATTTACCTTGCCTTTCCATTTACCTTACCCTTGGCCATTATTTCATACCTTGCCATTTGCCTTGCCCTGCCATTTACCTTGCCTTTCCATTTGTCTTGCCTTTCAATTTGCCTTGCCTTACCCTTTATCTCACCTTATCTTCCTTTCATACCTTATGATACATTTGAACTACATTGACTTGAGGTCCTTTGAGACTATTTGAACAGTGCTCAATTTACATTGAGGTCAACTCAATCACCCCTTTTGGCATGCTCTTACCATTTTATGAGAACTTTAAGTAGCACTCTCATTATTTTATGATTAACCTAATCCAACACTCTCTCTATTTTTTGAGTTAGACTATTTTTTATCTCATAATACTCCATTGAGTTGAGATATTTAAAAAACCTAAAACATTGGAAGCATTTCCAAACATCCTCTACTATAAAGGAAAAACTATGGTGACTTGAGGTCCTTCAAGACTATGTAGGAAGTACTCAATTTAAATTGATCTCAGCTTAGTCACCCCTTTGCTATTTTCTCACCATTTTATTATAATTTTTAATCCATGTTCTTGACATTTTTTGGGTTTATAATATGTTATATCTCATAATTATTCATTAAGTTGAGATACCAAAAACATCAAAACATTAGAGACATTTCCAAACATTCCTCCACTGTAAATTAGAACTACATTAACTTGAGGTCCTTTTGGACTATGTAGGCATCACTAAATTTACATTTATGTTAGTTAATTCACCCCTTTCCAATGCACTCTCTTTATTTTATGAGTAACCTTAGCTAATTCTCTCATCACTTTGTGAACAACCTATGTCAATGCTCTTGCCATTTTGTGAGTCACTTTTATGTGCATTATGCATTTGAAATTGAAGCACTATTACAAACTTGGTTTATCCCATGCTCTCACCATTTTTAAATTGGTATCTCTTAATTATCCATTGATTTTATATACCAAGAAATTTCAAAAACATTCAAAACATTTCAAAAACCTAAACATTTAGAAAATGGCTTACAAGCTCCTAGAGAGATATAAAGCCCCAAATTTTAAAAACATTTATCATGTCTTGAACCTAGTCAAAAATCCTTGATCTTCCCTACTAGGGAAAATCCATTGTTGATTTCAATCCATTTTTTTTCCATTGGGGTGTGACCTTCCCTTTCCATGTATCCTCACTTAGGGGCACCATCCAATTTACACTTTTAGGCCAAGTTCACAACTTTTGCCTTGCTAGGGAAAATCAAAGCATGTAGCTTATACAAAGATATCTTATCCTTGAATATCATTCCCTTACATATAGCCTTGATTGGGGTCACCATAATTTTATCATTCCAATTGAGCCTTCACATGTAGATATTTAATTGGTTAACAATAGGATGCTTTATATTGCTTTTATTTTCAAGCTTTGTGTGTGTTTATTTGCTTAGTTATTTGTTTGTTTGTTTGTCTATTTATTTAATTTCATTATTGTACCTTGAATTAATGTATATGCATTTATTGGGTGATTTATTATGCATTTTAATTGAGTTTATCCATATCCATACATCAACATTGTTATCATAGTTTTTATCATTAGTGTGTTATTTTCAATTACCTATTGGATTGGGAGTCAGTCCTTATGCATATTATGGCCAAGTCATCATGGTGTTTTATATCATGGTGCATACCATCATGTGCTATAAAAAACATTATTCCAAAGTATATACTGATCAATATAGTGGGAAGTATTTCTCTAAGATCACAAATTAGCCAAATCCCAAACATCACCCAAATGTAGTGTAATTAAACAAAAAATGAATTGTAATACTTACTAGTTAGGGCATGCATCTTCATACTAGCAGGTAGCCCAAATTCATACTATCTTTTATACCAATTCATTATCAATCTATGATTATGGGTTTATTACGTGAGCTTTCTTGGCCCCATTATGGTAAATTGGCAGTTATCCCCTACTCCTTGATCAAATCAACTCACTAACCATTCTAGTTATATGAATGCTAATAAGGATGAACATCTTTACATTGGTAGGTACAAATGAATCATTAATTTATTAAGTGTTCATGGCTCATAAATATCTAAAATGAGCTATCAAGCCTTCATGATTGCTTTTACCCAACCCAAGGTTAACCTAAACTCAACCTAAGTTATTTTAGACTCAACCAAAGTTAGATCTAAACTTGACCTCCCTAGGGTTAGAGTTAGTTTTTAGACCTATAAATACAAT
Organism: Torreya grandis; assembly: GCA_037957365.1. NCBI lineage: Eukaryota > Viridiplantae > Streptophyta > Pinopsida > Cupressales > Taxaceae > Torreya > Torreya grandis. Next base: position 118,590 of record JARHVA010007807.1, read on the forward strand.
TTCCCTCACTCTATGCCAACAATATTTTGTGTGTAAGGTTATTATCTATGAATTCCTTCAAGAAGACATCAAATTAATGTTATAATGCCAAATTAATATCAAGCTTCACATCAATCCAAGACAAGACAAGTAAAGCCACATGTGGCCATTAGAGAAGTGTTACCAAGAAGGAGAATACATTGATCAAAGTCTCTAATTCCATTTACTAATCAAGAAAATCTTCTATGCCAACAAGTAGACACTAATTTTGATAAGGGAGGTATTATCATATGTTTTTACCTCTTATTTTTAGTTTTGTTTATTATGTTAAGCTCAAACTAATACTTAGGCAAGATTGGTTTAGTTTCATTACATTGTTATACTTGATTTTATTGAGATTCACTAATAAGGAACTAATGACCTTTTGTGCTCTTTGGATTCCCAATGATACAGTTGTAGCTTAAAAATCCATCTAGAAAATACGTCATTTCATACCCACTAAGGATCAAGATCACTTCATCAAGGAAATGGAATGGATAGTTAACCTAAGCTCAATTAATATTTTAAAAATCCATGCAAAGTCTAATTTCACCAGTCTTATTTCACATGAGAACTAGGTTAGCTACCTAAGTAGAATGTCTGATTGGGCATATGATTTTGGCATCTAGTAGTTTCTAAGATTCTTTCTGAATGAGAGGTTCTAAAATGGGATTAGTTGGTCTTTATCTTTGCCTAAAATATTATGTCCCTTTCTGAGTGGTATAGTATGTGTGATAACCCTGGGCTCAAAATTATTTAAGTCTTCATAGGTCCAGGCAATCACATTTTTTGTATTCTATCAATAATTTTTTTAGTTTATATTTTTCTTGCCTAGAATAACTCAAACTAATATTATCATGTTGGGGATATTCATATATTCCTAAATTCACCTTACCAAAATCAAATTCACTTGCCTTGGATTACTTCTATTTCTTAGCTTGGTATTCCATGTCAAAGACTCATTCTAGTGACACTATTCCTTTGGATATTATGTTTTGTTTCAATTGGAAGATACCATCATCTTCACTTTCTTGTTTATTCATTGGATCAAAATCTATTTCATCAATAATATAAGACTCAAAAGAACTAGAATTTTACATGACCTATATGATTTGTTGGTCATCGTACAATACCTAAAAGTTGTCAACATTATCATAGACTAAAGGATATGGTACTAATTATATAAAAAATGTCTACATTTTAGACTCTTGAAGTGGTAGCCAGAGAATTTGATGTCTAATTTTGTTCTATTGGGATTGATTTTATATTGAAAGCTTCAAATGTTTTGATTAAATCCTAAGATTTTTACATATATTTATTCATATATGTTAGCTTATATTAGTATTTACTTATAACTTGATTAACAACTAGCTCTTAGTCTCCAAACATTGATAGTTATTTGACATTGTGCTTTAATGTGAACTATAGCCCTAAAATCAAAGCTTCATACTTTGTATGATTGTTGGTGCATGGAAAATGTAGCTTAAAATTAGTCAGGTATTTATTCCCATCATATTCAATTATATTTATTCCTACCCATGATCCTTGTTTAGAGCAAGCCCTATAAAAATAGAAAGTCCACAACTGTGAAAAACCTTCAAATTCATGTTTATTATTCTCAGGATTTGTTGTGAAAGTATAAACTCCCACATGTAATGAATCAAAAGTTAGTATCTAATTTTTAGCATTATATTTAATGATTTCATATTTCATCTTTGATTCTTTATCAACCCTAATTCGATTGGCTACTCCCTTCTAAGGTAGCCATGTGTGTAAATTTTTTATTCCATATATCCATTCAATGTTTTAACCAATCATGGCTCAGGAGTAGGCCATAATCTTGAGTAACATCAACTAAAAGGATGCTAATTTATTTTTTTGCATGTGTATCAAACATAAGCTACATGTGGACATTCAACAACTCTCCAATAACTATGATTGAAAACTTGACCAAGTGTATGACCATTCTTGTAGACTTGGCTGGGATCAAACCTACATTCATATGGGAATCACATTAGTTGAGGTACTTGAATCAATTAATCAATTATTAACATTATCCCCAAAGATTATAATGGTTAGTAAGAAAGGTGGGACCTTAGTTTTTCTTTATAAATGACCATATTGGCTTGTGTAGTATCTAACTTGTTAATAAATTGTTTGATGGTTAGATATTTTAAGAATAATTCTCTTTGTTTTGTAATATAAGACAACTCATGAAGGGTAATTTTTTCCTTAATTTTTATTCATGTATTCTACTATGTTACATCCACCTTTTATAGATGGATCAGTAGGTTGTTACTGATCATTTTATTTTGGAGGGGGGTGGATAGTTATTGGCATTTGGATTAGGAGGAGTAGTTGTGTTGTTATTTATAGGTGAAAAAGTAGTATTAGGTGGTTGATTATTATTTCAAAGAGTATAATTATTTATTTAAAAATTATGAAAATCATGAATCTCATTGTTTCTCTTCAGGTTCATTCTCATCCTCAATAGGGAATGGGAAATCATATGTCTCAAACACATTGTAGTATCAAAATAACTAGGTGCACTTGATTTAGATGGTTTAAATTGGCTAGGGAAAATAACACACACATCCATCTCCTTTTGAAATATTTATTACGCATTGCATAATTATATATAGTCTAATTCTCCATGTTGTGTAGTGTTGTGGACTCTACACCAGTTGGGCAAAGTTACCTCACATATGTTTATCTCAAGGAGCTTGTTAGATGATGGATATGGATTGTTACTTGGCTTATTAAATGGCTTATTTTGACTCTAGAATGTAAAATTACTATTGATTATTTCCCCCACTATATTCCATAAATGTTTTTACACACCTAGAAACTCAATGCTAAGTTTATGCACCATTTATTGGATAATATCTAAATTTGTTTTAGTGGAATTAGAAGCTGTCTTATATGGTAGAATCATTAACCATAACTAGGGATTGATTATAATTTTGATGATTAGGCACATATACATGATTTTTTATAAAGTTTATATTTTTTTTGGTTCAGTATGATCTAAATATAACTGAGTGAAGACCTGGTTTTGATTGTTGGCCATGACATTCTAATTGGCATTTGGAATGGGATTGAAAGTTGAGAAGTTTGAATTGATTTTAGGTATGGACATGGCTTAAAATTTAGGATTTAACTTTCTATTGTGATCTAATAATTTGACTTAAGAGAGGATGGTTAGTATGGTGATATTTTCAAAATGAAATAAACACACTAACTAGCATAGCATCTCTAGGCTTAGACACTAGGGAGAGCTTAGGTAACACATATGATTAAAACACACACAAACAAATGCAAAAGAAACATTATTTTACCTCCCTTGGATGCTCCAAAATGCTTTTTGTAGTGGATTGCTTAGCTTGTGCTCATGAAGTCCTTGGCAATGGAAGGTTGGCTACCTCCATCTCTCCTTGGCACTTTTGGCTTACGGCTTGGCTTGGATTGGAATAAATTAGGCATGGTAACACTAGTTGCTTGAAGCTTTTGGAATCATTTATGAATTATAAATTTTCATTATCAAGACTTTGAAGATATTTGATCATAATAACTTTTCACCAAAATAACTTAGAAATTATGTTCATGGCCTCTCTATTTATAGATTTTTAAGAATGTCTAGAATCAATCTGAACCATCCATCCTGAGATTGAGATGTGTGGTTGAGGATTAATTCAATTTTTGGAATTAAGTTTATAATTATCCTCATCATGACATTGGAAGAAGGGGAAATTAATATGCATGGAGGAAATCATGGAAGGCATTGATGAGGCATGGAGGGCATGAATCTTGATATTTGTGGCATTTATGGCCTAGGGATGTCTTCCCAAGAAATGAGGTCACCTGATGATATAGATATTCAATATTCATTTTCAAAAAAAATTATTCCACAAGTTTCCATGGAATTTTTAATTAGGCTCTAATTTGGGTTAATTATATCTTAAGCATGTTTAATAACTTTGTGCACAAATTACTCAAATTGATCAAAATGCCTTGTTATTAGTCCAAAATTTGACTGGATTAGAATTGGAAGTCAATTTCAGATGCATTGGATCCATTATCACATTTATGATGTTACAAACACCAAATAAAAAAGGCACGTATCTTGTGCAAGAGATTTGATAGGAAAGAGCAATCTAGAGCACCTAGGGGAAAAATTGGCATTTTGACTCAAAATGATTTGGTCAAAGTTAGCTGTCCAATAAATTGCATTGCCCCATTTAGGGATACCCTAGCTAGAATTAGTACTTGACTATATTAGGTTCAAAGCTTTTAATGCATTTTAGTGTTTTTAGGCCAAATTATGTATTTTAGGTCAAAATTGGTCAATAACCTAGTTGGAGGTTATTAGTGGCTAGATTTAGGTGTCTACATCAATCAACATTGATGGCTTCAACATAATCCTAAACTAATTTACTAATATTTTGAGTCCTATGTAAGAATACTACAGTCATTGAATCTAAAGCATTCTTGAATATTTCCAAAGCTAATGGAGTAGTTGGTCTTTATAGACTGTTTATATGACTATACATGTTTTTAAATATTGCAATTAAATATCTAATTGGTTCATTGGGTTCCCTTTTCATACTATTAAAATGTTTATACACTACACTAGGGTTGGTAACCTACCCAAATTACATACTAAATGTATTATGACATTGATCCCATGATGCCATTGAATTCTTGAAAGGTTAAGGAACCAATCATATGCATGAAACATCTTCATGAATCACATTAAACAATCCTAAATAATTATTAAATGATTTCATATGTTCCTCTATAATTCTTCCCCCAAAAGGAGAGAATAAGGATGATATTTTTTAGGATTCCTAGGTAAGTCATGAATAACACTAGCTATAATGATGGCATAACCAACTAACTAGGCCATAGTAAAATGTTGAGTTTGATTACCTTGGGTGGGTTAATTTGGTTGAGTTATGACTTTCTTATGGATACCTCTATCTAATATGATGAATCTATAAAGGTGATAATAATAACAAACTAAAATCATAGTTGGACCATGTTAACCTTAATAGTGGGTCCAACGTACACTACTCAAGTGAATTCTAATGATTCAGATGTTATGTCCCTCATTCTATCACCAAATAAAACTTATTTATGTGGGTTTTATGCACACCAAATATTATTATAGGAAGGTCCCTAATGTTTTAGGATCAGTGAAAATTCACTCCAAGGCACAGGTTGTGGGTCTTGGTTTTATAAATAACCACATGAAGGAATAATGGTGAACAGAGTGTTATTTACCTTGGATGGTTTGGATATGATGGATACATAAAACTCAATCTAAAATATAATTAAGGTATATGGATGCATATAAACTCATGTGAATTTGATCAAAAAAATAAAAGGAGGGAAATGTAAGGTATAAAAGAAGGGGGCTCTATGATCTAATCAAAGATTAAACCCTTCCAAGTTGATTTACTCTCCTAGGTTGAATGTGTGTCATGAACCAATATTTGTTATGGGTTAGCTATAAGCACAAAACACAATCAAACATAGTAAAGAGTCTAAGGAAACAATTATAGAATTACTCGGTGATTACAATCAAAGATTTTTTTAGTACCATATTGTTATGCATATCAAATGTCACTAACAAGTTGTAATTATCTATAACCAAAGAATTTATTAATACTAATAGAATGTTCAATATAATCACTAAAAATAGAAAACATACACATCCTACTATATATTTGTCAATTTAATGAAATTATTCAATGATTCACAAAAAATTGGAACAGACAACACATTCACATAAACTCATAGAATAATTACATAAATTTAATTACTTGCATTAATTTTTGAATTATCCTCTTTATAATGAGTAAAATATATCTATAAATAAATTTTTATGGGATCACCTCATCTTCAAAGTTTGTTCAATTTTACAAGGTCTAAAATAAGATTGAATCTTAAATTAACATGCAGACTCTACATGACTTAAAATGTTTATAAATAAAGGAGTCTTAATTTAACATTACAATTTGTTTATATAAGTAAATAATTATTTCAAATTTAGAATTCAAATATCACTTTACTGATTCTAGGTAGAATAATTAGCTAAAATTGCACTCAAAATAGACTACACTATAGTTGGGAATGTTTGACTGAAATTACTAGAAGCAGAGGATGTTGACATGGAACTTGTTATGGACGGTATTTGCATTTTTATAGTGACTAAATTAATTGGAGATGATAATGCACTTTATACTATAGTTAGTCTTGATTGATCTTACAAAAGAGTTGTAGTGAAAAGAAGTGTAATGTGTATAGGCCTTATTGAAGTATAGATAGTAGTATATATAGGAGAGGAAGACATAATTATCAAAGTTAGAGCTCTTTAAGATTAAGATTACATCTAGGTGACTAACTTATATTTATCCTTTATATGATCATATTCATTCATACATGTTACAAAATCCATCTCTATGGTTTCAAAATTGATAATTAGTAGTTTAAACAATAACTGGAGTTTGTCCATCAATTTACTGTGAAGCACCATAAAAACCCTAAAGGAGGAATTCAATGCTTTTGCTTGTGATACTTTATCCTTTTTAAAATTACTCAGTTGGTTTTTTTGATCTCTACTTCCAAATACTATACTATCAACTTCAACCTTAAAACTTTTAGCATCAATTTGAATTAAATTGTTAAATAATGGCCTGATTACTACCTGCCCAAGTGGTATATATATGTCAGTAAACTAAATATCTCTAAGTATTTGGATGGATTTTTTATCTTGTCTCACCACTTTTCCAACCATATCTTCCATTTGTTTATGCCATTCAATTAGATGATCCCTCTTATTGGTCACATTATTTTATGCAAAAATGATGTCTAGAAGTTGTAGTAAACTGAGATGTTGATATGTTTTTTTGTCTTAATGCCTTACTAATGAAGTGAAATTTGGAATACGTGGTATTTATATATTCATATAAACTCATGTCATTTCCCAATTTTATTTATGACTATGCCCTTGATTGACATATAAAACATACAATGCTATAAATGGTCTTAGTAGAACTCTACACATTATTCAATATGTCTTTTGGGGCCTCTATTCTACCTTGTTCCTCCAAATTTTTATTATTTCATTATAGGAAATGAAACATATTCTTCAATACTCCTCCAATGTAATAAACCATAGAAATAGGATCTTATAAGATCTCATCTTCCTCTTGGGGCCTAGTTTTCCTCTTATTTGTCAATGAGAATAACTCTTCTTCTCTTATAAAGTCAATTAGATTTCCTCCTATCATGACTATTCTCCTCCTCACTCTTTTAAATTTATTTTAGGTCTCATAAAATTATATAGTCAACTTAGGTTACTCAGTAATAACCAATTCTTATTTGGACCACTGATCTGATTGCATTTTTTTATCCATGTGGGATTCATAGTAGGTCCTATGAGGAGTTCTAAGTGGAAGACTAAGTGGTGGTAAGTAGTGAGGTGATTTATGGAGGCATGAGGATGGAATGAGATGAAGGAATTTTTAGAGATGGCATGTGTATGAATGGGTCTATTGAAGGAGTATAATTGGCAGATGTGGATGGTGAAGGGAAAGGTGGGATGACCATCTCCTCTATGGACATCTTGGTCTATGGAGGAGTTTTGAGTACATATTTTTTAAGACTAGGAGACTCATAGACATATACTTTTGGTGACTATATTTAAGCACCTTATGTTATTTACAACCCCAATTGGGTAGAAAGGTTTGCCTATAAAGTGAGTGTGGAAAAAATTTATTAAGACACTAAATATTCAAAATGTGGGTTAGATATTTGGTTTATAAGCTAGGTGATGGAAAAATAGATTGTGTAATAGTAACCTATTTTGGACTTTAAAAGAATTATGCAATGGGTGTATAGGTGATAGTCATGGGGTACATGGTAAAAGTACTAATAATATTGAATAGAGAATCCAAAACTATAATACTTATGAGAGTAAATACATTAGTAATAGAAATACCAGTTGAATCTAATGAATTAGTGGTAATTGGAGGGATAAATGGAGAAATTAGAGCAATAGATGAAACATAGGAGGTAATTACATTTTTTATTCTTATGGGATGATCATAAGAGAGACAAATGCATCAGACAATGTAGCCATTGGAGTTTCAACTATTATGCTTATTTGGTCCATAGCTTGGTCCAAAATAGGGTTTAGTCTTCCTTTTCATTATAAAATTGCTCTGGATTATGAGTATGAGGACTTGAACTTGGAGTTTCATAAGTTACATATGAAGGTACCTTCTATAAAATATCAAATGAAACCTCTCCCTCTAAGTTATCCTCATAGTTTCCCCCTAAATCTCCTTCTTCCATAGACTCATCTATATGTTCTTATGATAGGTATTCTTCCAAATACTCATCATTTATGTCAAATTAAGATATGCCTAGAGATACACTCAAGTAGGTGGGTGGCCTCTCTTCTTCTTGTATGACCCTAGGGATTTTTAGAATAGTAAGAGTGGACCTTCTCACATAGCTCACTACCTAGGGAGTAACTAAAATATGTACTAGAGGAGGAGAAATCATGTTTTAATAATAATTACTGAGGGTGAGGTGGGGTGAATCAGTATAAAAAACTTTTACAACTTTACTTTATCATTCATGAACTATCAAAACAATATAGTGAACTAGCAACACATTAAGAGCCATGAGCATGAGACAAGAGCATAAAATATATAATACTTATTTGAGTGGGAAACCCTAAAGGGGAAGAAAATACATTGATGATGAAAATATAATATATTCCTATAATACAAACATCAAGATTTATTGAAGCACCAACTTCACTTAGAGCACCAACCCCAACTAGCTAAACACCAACTTAGCTAGGCTTTAACAAACACCCACTAGCAAGGAGGTACCAACCCCCTAGATGAATCAGCACCAAATCAGCCACCTGATATATTTTATCAAATTTATGAAACAATATTTATTAACCAAATTATGATTAACACGTATTCATCTCTTCACACTCTTATCCCTCTCAAACTACCTTCTAGCCTTATTCACTCAACTAGCCCTCTTCTTGACAGATTAGGTCATTTGACCTTGATAGTCACCTATAGTACCCATATTATATCTTCATGATAGTTTATATATAATTCGATTATGTTATGTAATAACTCCTTTATCTTTTCAAAAATATATATCATCTACTTCAACTCACATATATTCTAACTAGCCAATTAGGCATATTAGACCTTGTTCTTATACTAGGCTCTTGCACATACACCTCTTGGTTGGCCATACACACTTTAACACATATATTTTCACTAAAATAGGCCTTATTACATCCTAAAAACATTAATAAAATACTAAAATATATCATTCATATCATATAGGATCGAAAACCTTTTCGGCCTTAAGGAGGCCGAATTTAATTAGGCCTTCATTAGCACACGTTACCCTTTGAACTCCTTAGAACACTCCAAAAATTATCAAAAAATATTAATATATCATATGTCACTCAAATAGAAACCTAATAATCTCATTTTAGTTCCATGAAAACTTTTATCTCTAATCACCACTTGAAGCACATCATTAGCATTGTTCATAATTAGACCTATGTATACCTAGAAAGTATGTCTTGAATAACTGAAGTATAAACACAATTTTACAAAAAAACATGGGAAAAAAACATATAAATAATTTAAATAACCTAAATTTTATCATCATATTATTTATACTTCACAAATCATGGCAAAAGGACTCAAACCCTTCTCTACGAAGAGCCCACTCAGAACAACCAACTAGCATCAAAACATAGTCATGAAAACATGAACTTATGACACCTGATAAAAAAAATTAGGTAATTAAAATTCATTAAAAATATAATATCACATAATTATAACAACCTCAAACAAAAATATCATAATTTTGAATGTCAATATTGGTCTTGCAGACCAATCTCATGACCTCACAGTACACATACCTCACTCAACTAGACAAGTCAACTAGAGAGCAAGTTTTTGATATATAAAATGATTAAAAAAAATTCAATCCAATATGAACATTTATTAAATATATTTAAAAAAATATTCATGCATTTTTATTCATCCCTAATCCATGATAACACATCTCTAATCACCTTCTCACTTTTGCCTAGTTTCTTCATTGTTTACACCATTAGGCCTTTTAGCGATAGGTCAACTTGTAAGACCAGTTTAGCACCCAAAATGGATAGAATATACTTATAAAACACCATGGACATTAAATAAAATTATCATTCTTCAATATTCATTGATTTTACAAATTTGACTTGGTCAACTCTAACTTTTATAGTAAATCTCCAAGAAATAAGGCATTTCCTATAGGGTCCATTCACTCACCTGATAAATAAATTACACCTAGAGGTACTTGTGAGAGTTGAATTCAACTTAAAATCACTTAAATATCCATTCTAATCCATTATAATCACTATAGGATAATATTTTTCATATCAAGTCACTAATAGGGTTCTTTGAGGGTTTAAGCCATCTTTCAGTCTTAATGATCATTTATAAATCTTAACCCTTCATTCCATAAACCAATGATTTTAAATTTGATCTAGGATATTTAAATATCTACCATGAATATATTAGGTTCCCATGTAGAGGTTACACATGCCAATGATCACTTGAAAGTTCTTCTCAGGTTGAAAACCCTTCATTATTTACACGAGAGACTAAAAAGACTTTTTCTTGCATTAACCTTAAAAATTTGACCTAAAATTTGGTAAACATACTTGAAACAACATGTAATACCTATGATAATAATCACCTATTCATACTTGCCTTGGAAACATAACCTTATAGCCCATTAGGCCATGTTATCTCTCTTTTCTCTCTAGGCTTTGATCTGCAAGTCACATTAGGCCTTGAAAATGACCTTATAAGCAATGTTAAAGATATAAACACCTCATATACAAAATCAATAAACATATCTCATTCTCTAAAAATATTATACATCATTCATATGCCTTGTTAATACCTCATGACACATCATTAGGTCAGGCAAGGTCTAAAACTAGTCTAGTTGCAGACTTGGACTTAAGGTCTTACTCCTGTAGGCTTACCTTGAAACTCTTATGAATTATTTTATACCTTGTTCATATGTACATGATACTTAGATAATATCATACCTCTTAATGAAGCTATAAAATAATAACATTCTTCAATGACCTCATAAACACCTTTCTTAAGAACCTTTGACACCAATGATAACATTAATGCCAAATTTCAAGAATAGGAATAATTCTCAACAATATCCCCCTTTGTAATTGATGTAAAAAAATATTGTATACTAATAATTATTATCTCCCTATTCTAGTCTTTCTCCCCATTTGACATAAATGACAAAGTGATGTCTACAACTCCTTGGATCACACTCCTCATAACCAAAATACTTAACACATAATAATTATTAGTTTATGAGACATAATACAAACATGATCTCCCTATATCCATGAATACCTTCTTGTAATAAATCACCTATTATTGGATCTAATGATAAATAAGTACTTGAATTTCTCAATGATTGCTAGGGGCAAGAATTACATTGAATTCTTGTCTTAAGTGTTCAAAATTTACCTTTAGAAGTGGTTTGCTCAAGACATCTATAATTTGATCCTATGTATAAACATATTCAAGTTTAAAACTTTTTTCACTTATCTAAACTCTTATAAAATGATACTTTATGGGAATTTTTTTGGTCCTTGAGTGCATGATAGGGTTCTTTGAGATGCTTGTAGCACTTGTATTATCACAATAGATAGGGCTAGGACCATCATACTCCACATTGTAGTATTTTAGGGTCTATCTCATCCACTGAGTGCAACATGAAGGTACTAAAATTTACTCATCCTCTCAAGTGGACAAATATATTGATGGTTTCTTCTTACTTATCCATGAAACTAGTCACCCACCTAGGAATAAGGCTCTTCCACTTGTACTCTTTCTATCATCCATACCTCCTACCCAATCTACATCTATGTAGGCTATCAAATTGAACTCCTTGCTTCTTGGATACAAAAATACATAATTCATAGTCCCCTTAATATACATGAGTATCATTTTGGATACTTGTAGATTATTCTCCTTTGGATCTACTTGAAACCTTTCAACAAGACCTAATGCTTGCATGATGTTAGGTCTAGAGGCAGTGGTGTATAAAAAAATTCCAATCATTGACCTATATGATGTTTGATTGACCTTTGAAGACTCATCTTCATTAATAAAATTACATCCTATGATAATGGGTGTACTAAATGCCTTACAATCTTCCATCTCAAACTTCTTCAACATCTTTTTATGTACTTATCTTGTGAGATGAACATAATTTTTTTTAGATTGACTGGTTTTTAACCCAAAAAATAATGATAGTTATCCTAGCATGGACATCTCAAAATATTTATTCATCACCTCTTCAAAGGCCTTTGTCACATTATCATAGTTTCCACCAAAGATGATGCCATCCGAATAGACAACTACTATCAGCTAATGGTCATATTTTGTCTTGATGTATAGATTACTATCTACAACTCCTCTTTTGAATCCTTAATCCAATAGATACTTATCCAACCTAGCATACCAAGCTCTTGGAGCTTACTTTAGACCATAGAGAGCCTTTTTTAATTTGAAAACATAGTCTTTGTCATCTACTAGTGATAACCCTTTAGGTTACTCAATGTACACTTATTCTTCCAAATTCCCATTCAAAAAGTAAAATTTGGCATCCATCTAGTATACCTTGAATCCTTCTAATCCTACATATGATAGAAACAATTTGATGGCTCCAATATTGATATTAGTGAAAAAGTATCCTCAAATTATACCCCTTCAAATTATGCATATCCCTTGCATACCAATATAGACTTGTTCCTAGTGACTTCTCCATCTTCATTCAACTTGTTTCTAAACACCCATTTTGTGCCAATTACATTCTTGTCTTTAGGCCTAGGAACTAGTTCCCAAGTCTCATTCTTCTCTATTTGGAATAACTCCTCATTCATATCAGTTATCCAAAAAAATTCTTTACTTTCTTTTATAAGACTCTTAAGTTCAATCTTGGATAATAGAACATCATTATCTTGATTTAGATTACTTATCAATCTTTTGCTTGTTTGCATACCTGCATTCTTGTTACTAATGATTTAAGATTTAGGGTGATCTCTTTGAATATGTCTTGAGGATCCTTTTTAGTTGTGTCTCTCTTCAAATTATTCTTCTTCCTCATCAACCTATATAGTCTCCTCTTCATTATTGAATTTTGGATTCTTAGAAGTGTTCTTTGACTATGAGTGATATTTCCTTGTCTCATCAATCATCACATTGGTGCTTTCCACTATATTTTTTAGTCTTTTGTTATAACATCTATAGGTTGAGCTCATTTACCATTATCTTAAGAATATGCCTTCATAATATTTGGAATCAAACTTTCCCAAGTCTTCATCATCTCTTTTGATGAAACATTTGCTCTCAAACACTTTAAAGTGTTCCACATTGGTAGGTCTTCCCTTCCATAGTTCATAAGGATTCTTGATGTCATTAGTCCTTATTTGTTCTCTATTCAAAATGTAGATAATAGTGCTTACTACCTCTCTCTAATATCCATAAGATAATAAAGACTCATTTAACATAGTTCTATCCATCTCTTGAGTTATCCTATTCTTCCTTTCCACTACACCATTATGCTAAGGTGTCCTAGCTATTCAGATTTGTCTCCTTATTCCATGAAACTCACAAAATTCATCAAACTCATTGGACCAAGACTCTCCTCCTCTATCATATCTTAGACACTTTATCTTCCCATTCTTCTCATTCTCAACAAGATCCTTGAATGCTTTGAACTTTTCAAGAGCTTCTAATTTTTATTTCCAGAATGCAACCCAAGTCATTCTTGTGTAATCATCAATGAGTAACATGAAGTTTTTGTCTCCTTAAATGCTTTAAATTATTTTAGGCCCACAAAGATCAATGTGTATTAATTCCAAGGGTGTTGTATTAGATTACTCCTTGGACTTGAACCTTCTTCTAATTTGTTTACCATGTTCATATGCCTTGCAAAGTATGTTTATAAGTTTGATGATCTTAGGCATGTTCTTCACAGAATTCTTAGTGTTAATCTTGACCAGGTTGTCAAATTTTAGGTTACCCATACTTATATTCCATATCCAAATTTCATTTATCTTTCTCATGAAGCATCTCTCCTTCTTGATCTCATTCAATACATATAGGTTATTCTCAGTCTTCTTGGCATTAGAAATTAACCTTCCTGATTTAGATCTCCCTATCTCACACCCTCTATCATGAAAGGTTAGTGTGTATCCTTGATTGCAAATTTGAATCACACTAATAATTTTATGTTTCAAAACTTCCATACATAACATATTTTGTGTCTTGATATTTCCATTATCCAAACTCAAGACACCCTTACCAACTATATTAGTAGTTGTGTTGTCTCCAAACCTCATTGTTCTTACAACATTATTCTTTAATGAGATGAACTCATTTTTGTATCTTGTCATGTGGATTGAGTAACCACTATCTATATACCATTCCATGCCTTTATCTTAAATGTGAAACGCAGTCTAATCTAGCATAAAATTATCTTTGGTCATTTGTTCCTCTTTGGCAAATAGTCCATCTTGTGTCTTAAGCTTAGTATGATCCATCCTAACTTGCTTTGGTTTCCATATAAATGTTTGATCCTTATTATGCATTATAATAGCTTCATATGTCTTATTGAATCTTGTGGGAATTCTAACTCTATTAGAGTATAATCTTGCAATGTGTCCTATATTATGATAGATGTAGCAAACAACATTTTTGTACTTACCATGGTTCCATGATGGCTTATCCTTTATAGCATTGGTTTGAATAATTGGTGTTTTCATGTTAGTAATATTTACTTATTTTGACTTCTCATGCTTTCTCTCAAACTTTATCATTTTTTCTATGAGTTGCTCATGCTCAACCTTCAAGAAATCTAGCTTTGTCTTCAACTGGTCATTTAACCTTGATAGATTAGGTCATTTAACCTTGATAGTCATCTTTAGTACCCTTATTATATCTTCATGATAGTTTATATATACCTTGATGATGGTATAAAATACCTCATTTATCTATTCAAAATTATATATCATCCACTTCATCTCACATATATTCTAACTAGCCAATTAGGCCTATAAGGCCTTGTTCTTATACTAGGCTCTTGCTCATATACCTCTTGGTCAGGCATACACACTTTCCCACTTATATTTTCATTAAAATATGGATTAGGATATAAAAAAAAACATGAATCAAACACTAAAATATGTTGGTCATGGTATATAGGACCAAAACCCCTTTTAGGCCTTAAGGAGGCCTAATTCAATTAGGCCTTCATTAACACATGTTACCCTTTGAAATCTTTGGAACACTCTCAAAATTATCACACAAAAGTAAAATATAATATGTCACTAAAATATACCACTATTAATATCATATTAATTATATGACACCTTTTATCTCTAATCACCACTTGAAGCACATCATTAGTACTATTCACAATTAGGCCTGTGCATACCCAGAAAGTCTATCTTGAACAATCGTAGCATAAACATAATATTTCCAAAAAATCATGGAAAAAAATTATATATACATAATATAAATGACCTTAGGGACATCACCATATTATTTATACTTCACAACTCAAGGCAAAAGGACTCAAACCCTTCTCTGCAAAGAGCCCACTCAGAACTACCAACTAGCCTCAAAACATAGTCATGGAAACATGAACTTATAACAGCTGATAGAACATAATTAAGGACTTATAATTCATGAAAAATATCCTATAAATTACTTATAAAAACCTCAAACAAAAATATCATAATCTCTAATGGCTATATTGGTCTTACAGACCAATCTCATGACCTCACTATAAACAAACCTCACTGAGCTAGACAAGTCAACTAGACAGCAACTTTTTACTATATACAATGCTTTAAAAAATTATATCTAATATTAAAATGTATTAAAGATATTTAAAAAATTATTCATTCATTTGGATTCATCCCTAATCCATGATAACACATCTCAAATCATCTTCTCACTTTTCCCTTATTTTTTCATCATTTGCACCATTAGGCCTTTTAGAGATAGGTAAAATTATAAGACCAGTTTAGCAACCCTAAGGGATATAATATACTCAAAAATCACCATGTAAATAAAATAAGATCATTAATATTCAATATTCATCCATTTTAAAACTTTGACTTGGGTAACTCTGACTGCTACAATAAATCTCTAAGAAATAAGGCCTTTCTTGTAGGGTCCATTCACTCACTTGACAAAAAAATCACACTTGGAGGTGTCTAAAATAGTTTAATACAACCTTAAATCACTTAAATATCCATTATAATCCATTTTTATCACTTTATAATAATATATTTCATATTGGGTCACTATTAGGGTTCTTTGAGTGTTTAAACCATCTTCCAATCTTAACAATAATCATAAAGCTTAGCCTTCATTCTAAAAAATAATGATTTGAAATTTGATATAGGACCATTTCCTAGTTAAAATAATATATTAGGTTCCCATGTAGAGGTTACATGTGCCAATGAGCACTTGAAATTTCTTCTCAAGTTGAAAACCCTTCATTTTGTGCACATGAGAGACCTCAAAACACTTTTTTTTACCTTAAACTTCAAAATTTTGACCTAAAAATTGGTAAAAATACCATAAACACCATGAAATACCTCTAAATATACTTAACTATTCATAATTAACTTGGAAATAGAGCCTCATACCCCATTAGGCTATTCTCTCTCTTTTTGCTCTTTAGGCTTTAATCTACAAGTCACATTAGGCCTTAAAACTGACCTTATAACCACTATCCAAGATATAAACACCTCATATACAAAATAAATAAACCTATGTCATTCTCAAACATTAATATACATCCTTTATATGGCTTGACAATACCTCATGACACCTCATTCGGTTAGGCAGGGTCTAGAACTATTCTAGTTGCAAACTTAGACTTAAGGTCTTACCCTTATAGGCTTACCTTGAAAATCTCTTGAGTGATATTATACCTTGATCATATGTATTACATGATCCTTAGCTAATATCATACCTCTTAATGATTCTATCAAATAATAACATTATTCAATGACCTCATGAACACATTTCTTAAGAACCTTTGACATTAATGACAACAGTAATGCCAAACTTTAATAATAAGAACACTACTCAACAAATATAATGAATAACCATTGAATCCTAAGGTGGTGGACTTATGGTAACCATTGGTGTAAATTAAAAGGTGAATTTTGGTACTAAGGGCATCCTTGTGTCTATATATGATTTCCTTGTGTCCTTTGGCTTTGGAACATTCTTAAGTACCCTTGATTTCAATTACTCATCAGTTTACTTTTGTATTTCCTCCTCTAATTGAGGTTTATAACCTTTCTCAGGGGCTTTTCCCTCTTTCTCTATCCTACTTTCATCCTTTCTTTTAATGGATGGATCATTTTGTATCATCTGATAAATCCTCATGGACATCTAAGCATTCATCATCCTTGCGTAGACTTCAGAATCATCCTTAGGATTTGTCCATAGTTTAACATGAATTATCTTTGCAACTTATTTATATACTGTAATATTAACCTCTTGAGGTCCCAAAATCTAAATTTAGTTAGTATAAACTTGAAAGAACCTATGTGTTTTGAATTCTTGGACAACTTTTCCTAATTTTATAACTATTGCCTCTTGATGTTGAAGTGTATCTTATGACACTTGGCCAATATGACCCTCCTCAAGTTCTCATACGCACTATTAGATAGTTCATAAGTTATCTCTTACTTGATTAATTTGTCAATTACATGCCTAGGTAGATATAAAGGGGCAACTAATGTATCCTAGACTTTGATAATTTTATGGCTAAAATAGAACCAATAGTCACCTAATGGCTTGAGTGATCTCTTGATTTTTATAGACAATATTGGAATTAGATGTCCATTTATTACTTTGTAGACCATGGGATATAAAGTGTCTATTGTCCTTTGTATATGGTTCATATATTTTTATATGTGGAGATGATCAAATTCATCACAAATCCTTTTTTACCCTTTTATCTCCCAAGAAGGGGTCCCAACTAGACTAACAATCCCTTAGATAATGTCTACCATATACAAAAGCATGTAAATGTTAGTATCTATTTGGTCATACATGACCCTCTAGCTTTTTAAATTTAAACTTATGATTTACCCTAATGGGGGAATACCCTTGCCTTCCAAAATTATGGATAGTAATGGGACCAAAACCTCATCCACATGAGTTATAGATGGGGCTCCATATAGCCCATTCAATAAGGCCATGGAAATTTTGACACTAGGTCTAAATTGGGCATTTGGGACCTTCTTCTTCATAAAAAAATTATTGGGATTATCAGCTAGGGTACCCCTAACATTGTTATCTTTGAACCAGTCACTAACTATTTTATGGTTGTAAGAGATGTCTAGTTTTTGTAGTCTACAAATTTTCTCAAAGACTAGGCCAACCACAAATGCCATTGGTTATATACTATTTTTTTAATGAAAAATATCCATTTTACATGTGTTTATTGTAAATAATTTATAAGGCAGATCATCCCATGGGAATACCTTAGGCTTGGTCATCACTTTGTGAAGTTTCTAGGCTTTGATCAATAGCAAGTCATCTTTGTATTCCCTCTCATCACATCAAGAGTCAAATTATCTTCACATTTGTATGGTCGAATGACTTTGATCTATGTATAAATGGCCAAATAGTTTTTGAATGCATTTTTCAAGGAAACCCAATCAAATTTTATATCCTTTAAATCTTGTATGGTTCTAGAGAAGAGGATTTAAGGATCTGGTTCTTAATTCTCAACTTTCATTGTTTATTAAACTAAGCTATGTGTTAAATTTCAAAAATTAGGGATTTTAGTCTATATAGAACTCTAGATACTAGTTCATAGGTTAACAGTTGGCAAATGTAATTCAATTTGACTTTAGGACAGAGCATATAGCTCATTTTCCTAGCTAGTAAATTCATTGCTTGAATCCTTCATGCATGAGAATTAATTATAGAGTAACAGTCTTCATCAACCATCCATTCTAATTTGAATTTGATTTTTTGATGTAAGATTTCATGGGTTTATTTAACATATGGCACTTTATCATTGTCTTTGGTTGCTTAGTCATTCCTTTAAGTTTTAATGTGTTGATTTTCCTTAACAATTCTCATTATGTCATTGAATCATGGCCTTTATATTTCCTATTTGCAATTGATTGTGTCATTGTAGGATGCGTGGCATATTTTTTATTTATTTATTGACTTATATATGTCATTTAATCCTTGGGTTATGTTAATGTATGGAGTAGTGAGGTCATGACACATGACATAACACGTGGTGGATGATTGTCATGAAATGGACACATGGTGTAATTGGTGAATGACATGTGGAATCTGAGTTTGTAAAGGATGACACATGGAAATCTATCATTTCATCACTTTTTATGTGTCCTTGGGATCTTCCATTTTGTTTATTGGCCTCTACACAATAGAATGATGACATAGAGTGATCTCACTTAGTCTCTTGATATCCTATATTTGTAACTTAGCTTTCCACCATAAAGCTTGTATAAATGATATTGAGACACATGGATAAATCTCACTCAACCAGGTGGCTACCAATTTTTGTGAATTAGTACCCTACCTATGAAGAGTTATGTTTTAATAAGATGAAGATGCATGGCCAAATCTCATGCAGTTGGTTGATCATTAGGACTTCGTAACTTAGTTTTTTCTATCAAAGACCGATAATGCTTTAAGATGTAGATACATGGAGTGATCTCACTTAGGAAACATGCTGAGAGTATTTTTCAATTATAATTCATTTTTATGGTCCTCAAAATTTTAATGAGCAAGTGATACCTGTTCACCAAATATTGACCTATAAACTAGGTAAATTTGGCAATCGAATGGTTAGCTCAGTTAGTCAAATAAGTCAAATTAAAATGCAAATTCATGTTTTAATTAATTGATGCCTCAATTTTTAGCCAAAATTTATAAATTAATTCATAAATGGAAAAATTTAGGCTTTGGTATATTTGGGTCCAGAAGTAGTTTAGGGTCAATTTATATCTCAATGAGAACCAAACTTAAGATTAATAAGGATAAAGGGTCCCTATTTGATTTTCTTTTTAAAAATGGGTATGTTAGTCATAAAAAACCCCTTACTAATTGTAAAGTGTGGTGATGTCATTAGTTGATGTTACTGATAGGCCATTAGTTACAATACTAACATTGTTGGGACTGTGTGGTAATCTAGAAATAGATTTGTAAAGAATCCTTTCACATGTAGGTATGAGACCCACTGAGATGATTGTTGATGTAAGCACAAGGCTAGACATGTAACTGTGGTAAAACATAGTATGATTGAGTGACCTAGATCCTCTTGGATCACTGCCACTTGACATTCAAAGTATAATATGAACATTAAATAATATTTTTTATATTAATTATTAAAAAATACATAAAATAATTAAAATTTTAGATTTTAGATATTTATAATAAATAAAAGGTTTAATGAATTTTAATTTTTAAATTGAAATGTACAAAATCATAAAAGTAAATGTATAATTTTATTTGGCATTTAACATAATAAAAGTAACATGCCAACAATATAACACCATTCTAATACAAAATATTATAAGCAACATACCAACAATATAACAACATTCTAATATAAAATAATATAAGCAACATGCCAATAATATAACACCATTCCAATACAAAATAATATAAGCAACATACTAATAATATAATTTTTAGTAGACTTTGTAATTCTGCTTACTAGGTAAGTGCATGGAATTGGGGGGGCAAAAGGGGGTCTTAAGTGGACATGTTTTTCCTAAAAAACAAAAAACCTCAACTTGTATGGATTATTTGAGACACCTAAATTAAAATTTTGAAGATATCATAGGAACATGAATTATATCATTTCGATTATAGTTTCTAAACTACTAATTATTTTTGAAATGGTCAAGTATAAATATGTCAAACATCATAAATTTGAAAAGGTAGTATTTTTTTTTATAGAAAAATCAAAGTAGATAGCTTTCCATGTGGCCCATCATTTTTTTAGCATCATTTAGTTTTTTTTAAAACCCTTTGGTGGAAAGTTATATAAGATCATCTAATTTGCAACCTATATATTTTTAAAATTAATTAATGATTTTTTTATTACTAATTTTACAAGTCAATAAACCCTAAAATATGATCAATAATGTATAGCTGACCATGTGGCCCCCTCCAACTACCTTTAAAAATATCAAAAATTAGACTTTTTATTTTT
>JARHVA010007807.1:142500-150000 GCA_037957365.1 Torreya grandis
GGGCATAATTAGCCCCATTGCCATCACAAGTTGAGCCAATTAGTCAATTGGGGTAATAAGTGATGTGATTTAGGCTAAACTGATCCTTATGAAAATAATTATTACTTTAAAGGATGTTAATTGGGGTTAAATCAGTTGATTTAGGGTTTAAGGTTTAGTGCTTAGTGTATATGGTATAAGGTTTAGGTTTTAGGGTATAGGGTCCAATATAGGGTCCAATCAAGATGGTAGTTGGGGCCAATGTAGGCTCGTTAAACCTATTTATGACTAAAAAATATGATTTTAGGCTCAATTATCCCCAATGTTATCATAGATTGAGCCAATTAGTCAATTAGGGAAATCAATGATGTGATTTGGATTAAATTGAGCCTTATGAACCTAATTCTTACTCTAAAAGATGTTAATTTGGGATAAATTTATTAGTTTAAGGTTTTAGGGTTTATGATTTAGGGTTTAATGTTTAGGGCATTCTATTTAAAATATAGGGTTTTGGGCTTAGGGTATAGGGTCAAATTTCAAAGGTGATTGAGGATAACTCAAGCTTATGAAACCTAATTATGACTACATAATATGATTTTGGGATCAATTAGCCCTAATGTCATCACAAATTGAGCCAATTAATTAATTAGGGAAATTAGTGATGTAATTTCAGCCAAATTGAGCCTTGTAAACTTAATTCTTAGCTAAATAATGTTAATTAGGGATAAAACATTTAGTTTAGGGTTTAAAGAATTTATAATTTAGGGCTTATGGTTTAAGGTATATGGTGTATAGTTTAGGGTATAGGTCCCAATTGCAAAGGTAATTGAGGCTAATTTTAGTTCATTGAACCTACTTGTGACTATAGATGTGATTTTGGGTATAATTAGCCCTAATGTCATCACATATTGAGCCAATTAGTCAATTAGGGAAATATGTGATGTGATTTGTGCTGAATTGAGCCTTATGAAAATAATTATTACTTTTAAAGATGTTAATTAGGGCTAAATCGATTGATTTAGGATTTAGGGTTTATGATGTAGGGTTTAAGGTTTAATGCTTAGGGTATAAGGTATGAGTTTTAGGTTTTAGGGTATATGGTTAAATTATGAAGGTAATTGGAGCTAATTTGAGCTCATTAAACCTATTTGTGACTACAGAATATGATTTTAGGCTCAATTAGCCCCAATATCATCATGGATTGAGCTAATTAGTCAATTGGGGTAATTAGTGATGCAATTTGGGCCAAATTGAGCCTTGTGAACCTAATTCTTACTCTAAATGATGTTAATTTGTGTTAAATCAATTGGTTTAGGGTTTATAATTTAGAGTTTAAGGTTTAAGGCATAGGGTTTAAGGTATAGTGTTAAGGGTTTAAGGTATAGGGTCCAATCACAATGGTAAGGATTTTTTTATGATATATTAATCAACAGGGGTGGTCAATTAACTTATAATAATCAACAAAGTAAAAATGCTTAGTTTTATAAAAAATTGGCAGAAATATCCATGATCCATGGAATGAAATAAGTGACTTGTGTGTTTTCTCTATGAAATTGCTATTAGAAATGTATCCCAAAATTATAAATTATGTTGTGTATGATTTTTTGTTTTAGATGGTACCTAAATACATTAGGGGCTCATCGATGCATTTCTCCTAGAGTGTATGCCTTAAGAGGTACATAGGGAATGAGGGGGGATCGACTTGTGGCACTTTGTGGGAGATGTTCTCATACTATTCTATCATACCTACATCCCTTCATGTAACATGTATACCTTCTATGATGTCTACTTGAATTCTTGAAACCCTGTAATATGGCTAAGTCTAAAACCTTGAAACCCTGGAATCTAACTAAGTCTGAAATATGATGGGATCTTCTAAAAACTAAAATTTGCATTATTTATTCTAGAGGTCTGAAATCACTCTCAAACATCCTAAAAGTATATAAATGAAATATAGCTTAAAGTATAACAAACTATATGTCTCTACCTAAATATAAACTTATACTTTTAAATGTTTATTTTATTTATATACTATGCATGCCAATGCAATAATAAATTATTCTATGTATTTGCTTTTGTAACAATAATACCATGTACGTGGTTCCAAAGACTAAAATTGCGTATGTGGTTTTAAAGACTAAAATTGTGTACACAATCCTAGCTCGGTAATTACCAAGCCTATATTCCAAGACTATATTCTAAGACTACATATGTATTTTTGTAAACTATGTATGTATAAATATTGAAATCAATTTGAATGCAAAATGTGTCTACCTTTTAGTCCCTCAACTCTATGCACTTACCCTACTCTGAAAATAATGGTGAAAGAATAGACGCACTACTAATTCCAATTGAATGAAGGCCTAAGATTACAAGTGCACATATGTATACATATGAATGAATAATTTTTAAAAAAATATGTAAGTATTAAAAAATATAAACAAAAATAAATAAAATAATGTGGGAGCAATTTCTTTATGATTTTTTTTTAACATTTTGAACACTATAACTAGTGATTATTCATATTTATTTATAATCATTTGGTGGGTGTTGAAGATTAAGAATGGGTACCCAACTTACATATAGAGTTAGAAGTCCCAAATACCACTAAATTCTTAATTCTTCACTGGGGGGCTCTTCTTCATCCTATTAACTAGTAAGTCTCTCACTTCCCTGACTTTATTTATATCATTTATTTTACATCATTATATTTAATATGCAATCATGATAGGTCACATATTATTAGTTGCTTGTAGAATTTGGGTCCTTCTATAATATTGGTTTATCGAACAAAAATTTATAATCAATATTTTTACAAGAGAAAAAAATAGAGATAAAATAAATTAAAAATACATAAATAAATAAATATAATAAAATATCTTATTACTTACCATTTTTAGCAACCATGCAATCAATAAACACTTTACTTTTGTAGGAGATAATCCCAATATCTATGACACTATAAAAAATTAGTTCCAACTTTTAACTTTCTTATGGAGAAGACACCAACACTTTTTGACAGCTTAATAATATATAGTAACTTGTACATAATAAAATACTTATAAATTAAATTTATAAAAAAACAAAATTATATATATATGAAAGATGTATTTAGTGTTTAACACATGACTACCCAGTATGAGGCATCTTAACATAACCTCCCCACTAATTGTGTTATTTTTTTGGGGGGACAAAAGTTGTTTCTATTTTTATTTTTATTTTATTTTAAATTCAATAGTATTTCATTGATGTGTATTATTTAATTCATTAGTTTTTTTTAATAATTTAACTTTAGTTATAATTAAATTTAGATATTATGTGTGTATGTACACACACATACACACATATGGGTGTGTTTTTAAAAAGTTCTCTTCTAAACAATTGTTGTTTCTATTTTTTAAGAATATTTTGTACTGTCCCCATAAATATATTGTTGCATGAGACTATTTACAACATGAAAATAGAGGTCCTAATTTGGTATCTACATATCATTTAAATGGGGCTATATCAAAACTTAAAATTTATCTTACATTGTGTTTAACTTATTTTAAAATATATTTTGTGTCTCGTTTTATGAATTGGAGAGAAAGTCACATTTTAAATTAATTTAAAATATTAGATTTAAAATGTATTATAAAAAATATCGATACAATATTTATACATTTAAATATATGTGTCCACAACTTTGTTGATGGATAATTCCTTCCACTAAAACAAAGAAGCCACCAAAACACTTGAGAAATTGAAAGAGTCCATATGCACCACTTGGTAATGATTACCTTAGATTTTTCAAAAAAAATCATTATTAAATATGGTGTGGAGGTATAAAATGAAGGAAATATTTATGCAATAAAAATGACCCGTTAATTTGAATGTCTAATAATCTAATAATTTTGAATGTTATATATCATGATGTGATTGGTTGATTTACATATTGCTATTTGCATTAAATAGTACCGGCAGTACAAGCATTCAACGACAATAATTGGTACATGCCAAGGCTTTCTCTACTTTACTGTTTGAAATACTAGTTACCGATTGGTTGAGAATTAGAATGATATTTCTCGAATGATTTTCTTGTTGCTCGCTCTGCCATAAAGACGATTCTGGTAGAAAAGAAACTTGTTCTTCACTTTGGGTACAAAACGTGAACATACATTGTTCTTACTCCACAGAAAGCGATACGGATCGGCAGACGTGTTTTCTTAGCTCGACTTCAGATCATCACTAAAGAAAAGACGGAAACCATGGCGGTTTATATTCACTGAGATTTTATGCAGAAGGGCCCATCTTGTCTGCGTACTCTTCCCAGTAAAACGAGTGGGGATTCTGTGCACAACAAATATGGACAGAAACGAGTGGGACTGAGAACTAATGTCCATGTGACTATAATGTACGGGAAACTGCAGCTGCCCTTCCCATGTGCACACCTGTTCTTCTCGGTTGAACTTGCAGAACGGCAACCACATAACAAGTTGACAAGTTGACGCTGTTCATCCCTGTAATAAGTACAGCGGCATTGATGATATTAACATGAATATATGTAAAGAGCACGTGAATGTGAGGATTCTGCAAGATTTTCTTTTGACACAGACCGTACACTGGTAAGCGAGTTTTTTTTGGCTTTCTCATATGATTTTCGACTGCCAAATATGGGCAAGGCTGTCATCTTAGTTATTCGACACCATGTTTTGTTGAGACATGGCCCAGCTAGGACTCGAACCTAGGACCTTCCATACTATTTGGCATGTTCTACCACGAGTTTCATGGCTTTCAAACTCTATGTGCTCATCCCCAGACTACTAAATGTGGGACAATATGATATTCCTAAATCAACGGATATACATGCCACATGCACGTGGATGGGAAAGCATAATCCAACGCTTCCAGTCTTGATTGATACATCCTTTGCCGCCAATTTCAGCCAAAAGCTGAAAAGGTTGGCTAGTCAGAGATTTCCAACCGCCGTTCCCCAGAGTGTCGATAGACAATTTCTATTTACAGTGGGGTTGGGGCTAAATCTGTGTCCCAACGGACAAACATGGCAAGGCCCCACTGGCACAAAATTTGCAGCCTCCACTAACAACATATCCTTCGTTCTTCCCACCACCACTCTTCTTCAAGCACACTTCTATGGGCAAAGTGAAGGAGTTTACAAAACCTGGCTCTGATACCATGTTAGTTTTTATGATTTCCTACTTTAGGTTTTTGGGTGTTACGTGGAGTATTTGGAGGGCATGTGGTTGGAACGTGAATTTTGGGATATGGAGCATGGGGTCATGTGGTAGATATGTGGTGAGGTGGATTTGTTGGCTCATCTACACTTTCAGGCTCTACCTATCATGGAGAAGATGGTCATGGGTCTTCCAAAATTCAACCAAGAGCATGTAGGTACCTGCAAAGGTTGTGCCATGGAATCTAAAGAAGTACTTGAGAGGTTCAAAGAGTTTAAAGCTTAGGTAGAGAACTTATCTGGGAAGAGAATCAAAGTTCTAAGATCCGACAATGGAGGGGAGTACAACTCTGAAGAATTTTGTAACTTTTGCATTGAATCAGGAATTAAGAGGGAGTTTTGTGTCCCTTACAATCCTCAACAGAATGGTGTTGTAGAAAGGTAGAACAGATCTATTGTAGAAGCCGCCAAAGCTTTGATAATGAGATCTTCTCTGTGAGAGAAGTTTGAGGTGAAATCCCTTGATAACGAGTTCCTCTCTATGAGAGAAGTTCGAGGTGAAATCCCTTGATAACGAGTTCTTCTCTGTGAGATAAGTTCGAGGTGAAATCCCTTGATAATGAGTTCTTCTCTGTGAGAGAAGTTTGAGGTGAAATCCATTAATAATAAGTTCTTTTTTGTGAGAGAAGTTCAAGGTGAAATCCCTTGATTCCACCCTCTAGGAGAACCATGGTGGATGTCATGTAAAGTGATGAACACTTTTACATACTATACATTGTTGTAGCGATTGTGATTGACATCACGATGAGGTGATATGTCTTATGCAACTGGAAGTATCCTCCCTAGCTGAGAGGGAGTGTTGATGTTGAAGGAGCAGTATCGGGCTCCCACTTCTAGCCCAACTTATTGTATTATTTAAGACATAATTTGTTTGGTGCAGGCCGACAAGAAGATTGAAGAGATGTGTCTCTTTACTCTCACTTATATATATATATATATATATATATATATATATATATATATATATATATATATATGTATATATGTGTGTGTGTGTGTATGTGTATGTGTATGTGTATGTGTATGTGTATATGTATATATATATATATATATATATATATATATATATGTATGTGTATATATATATATATATATGTATGTATATGTATGTATATATATATATATATATATATATATATATATATATATATATATATATATACATATACATATACATATACATATACATATACATATACATATACATATACACATATATATACATATATATATTTCTCATTGTTCAAGATATTGAATAAAGTAGGAAATCATAAAAACTAACATGTCTTGCCAGCGAATACATGGTTCAGAAGGGAAACCAATCGAGGTTTAAATTTGATGGTTGACACCGCCCTTTACATGGAAAATTTATGACTGCCATCTATTCAACATTTCTCTTCAAAAGCTAGGCCACTTCATTCTCAAAGATATATATATATATATATATATATATATATATATATATATATATATATATATATATATATATATATATATATATATATATATATATATATATATATCACTGTAATAATTAGTGTTGTATCATATTTTATTATATATCATATCTTGTTTAATTATTATATATGTGT
Organism: Torreya grandis; assembly: GCA_037957365.1. NCBI lineage: Eukaryota > Viridiplantae > Streptophyta > Pinopsida > Cupressales > Taxaceae > Torreya > Torreya grandis. Next base: position 149,305 of record JARHVA010007807.1, read on the forward strand.
TCTTAAAAAAAAAAGATTTATATATCTTTATAATTTTTTAAAAATAAATTGCAGCCCATCAAAATAAGTCTTTTTTATTTATCATATTTTAAGATTAAGACGTTGAAAAATAATTTTCATACGGTTGTCAAATTCAATCCCTCACACCCATGTATTTTCAAATAAGAGGTGGTTTTCAAATGTTGGTGGCTCCAAAAAAGGTGGTAATATCATTTAGATTTTTTTGATTGAAAAGCACACTTTCATTAATAAAATAATATATAGTATATTATTGTTGATCATACAAAAATAATGGGTAAAAAAGTTACACTCTAGAAGCATAATCAAATCAAGTTAAAACAAGTTTCAGAAGAAAAAAAAAATCATAACAGTGTAGCACAATTAAGAGTTAAACTAACTCAAGTGCACATCAACCAAAAAAAGGATAAATAAAAGCACTAACAACAAGAAACATATCAAGTAGTAGCAACAAACATGGTGATAGGTGGAGGATCTTGAAGGTTTCCTCCCTAATATATTTTTGTTTTAAAATTGTGATATCTTATTCATATGATGGAGTATGAAGTCCGTTTTTCTATATAATATTTTTTAAAGTCCAACTCAACGATATAACTAGATCAAGGCTATATATCACTAGTTAGCAAAAAATTCATCGAAAAAGTGACTAAATTAAATTAATATCTAATTGTATTTTTT
>JARHVA010007807.1:155000-330000 GCA_037957365.1 Torreya grandis
ATCAATGCACCAAACACATACAGGTTCACATGAACTATATTAGATAATTGATTCAAAATCACATCATTCATATTCAATTCTATCAAACGTATTTGTAGGTGGTTGACATGTTCACTAAATCCCTCATTAAGTCAAAGTATGTTCATGTTTGAGCAATGCTATGGGTGAAAGAATTTGTTCTTTTAGGGGTAATCTCAGTCTTCCTTCCTTCTTGAGCATATTGCAAATGGGTACTTAATTATGATTTGTTCTTGAAACCCATATCAGAGGTTGAGCCTCGAATTTTTTTTAGCCTCCCTAAGTTTCACTTAAGGGGGGTAGGGGCATGTGAGTGTAATTTTAAAATTACACCTTAAGACCACTTAGCTATTAAATAATTATATTAGTATTTCTCATTTTCTTATTCATAAAATAATCATATTTGGAAATGTATCTTGCACCAAAGTCCAAGTTGCACACCAATATAGAAACTTGCACTAAATTTTAAGTTGCACAACAACATGGACTTCATGCAACTTCCATGCATTTATGAAATTACTTGCATTTATAAGGCCCTTCAGTTTCTATAAAATCAAGGCTCTCCCTCACTTTTAAAATGGGATGGAGAAGATATGATGCATAACTTATTCAAATAAATAAATCCTTTTTAAATTTTCTTTTTCAGATCAAACTTTGTATTGCATTTTCTAGACAAAAGGTAAATATTTGTGAGGAACCTCTAGAGAAAATTAAACCCTTCACCATTAATCTAGAGAATGCAAAACAAAGCTTTAAATCCCCTTTTGATTTAAAATTTTATTATTTTTTATTTCTTTATCAGTGAAGATGATAAAACTGACATGGATGTGTAATATGGAGAATGGCATTAAAATTTGACTTCCCTCTATTGAATACTTGTCAAATATTCTTCAATTGAGAATTTAATGAATTGACTCCCTTTTCGTTTTGATGCCTTACTATAAATAATAATCCGTAGACCTTCTCTTGATTTCTTTGGGCAATATATAAATTAGAAACTCACAAAATTTGATTCACCATTTTTATCATGCTCAATACATCATGGGCACTTTATACAATGTACTAAGATATAGATCGCTTTTCTATTTATCCTTTGGTAGTATATAAAAATTCAAAACATCATAGATGGTAATCATTCATATATTAATGATACACCACTTGAATTGCAATAGAAAGGCATAGAATCTAGTTTATAACACCATAGACCCAGACGTCTTAAACTATGAGATGCACATTATAGATCGATCCCATATAATAAAACAAACAAAAACTTTATTTTTAATGTTAAAGTCTATATATCCTTCCCAATGCAACAATATATAGATAGAACTCAAAGATCTTTTTAGTGTTGGGTCAATCTAATTTTAACCATGATGCCACCACCTAAGGCGTTTGGATTGCCATATTTTGAGTATTTAACAATCTCACAATTAATCTTGCACAAATATATGAGATCAAAATATAACTAATGCTTTATTTTACCCAGATTCCATCTTGTTCTTTAGATACAGATTGATGCCACTTTTATTCTATTTTTAAAAAAATCAAACTCACCATACAACATGGAAGTTGAATAAATGAATTAGCACCATTCACGATTGAGAAAATAACAATAAAATACTACCAGTTCAACTGCAGCGTACAATCTTTGGAGTCATGCAAAATGGAGATTCACCATATTCATTGATTAATTGTCACTTTCTTTGACTAGGATCTAGTGTTCTCCCTTTTTATTTTCCTTAATCAAACTTGAGTTCACACAAAAATATACTTCCACAAAAGATATTTTTATTAAATATCTTGACACCTGAGAATCATAAATTAATACATTTAAAAATATATATATACTAACCTTTCATCCTTTTTATATGAGATGAAACTTATCAATTCTTTGTGGAAGAAATACCAAACTTGGACTTCTAGATATGAATTATTTGGGATTATTTATTATCTTAATACTATCTACACAACTTGCTAATTTGAAAATTCTAGACTCCTAAAACTATTCCAACCTAACCCCCAACTAAATTTTAATTTCTACCCTTTTTAATTTTTTTTACATACATAATAATTTTAAAATTTAAACGTACGAAAAAATAAAATAATTTTTTTAATACCCCTAAAATGCACCTACATCAAACCACCAGGGTAGAAGAAATGATCACTCATAAACTCCTATTTTTCATGACTTGTTCCACTGTAACACCATACTTGTTAACTTCTGAAGCTATCATCCAAGTTGAATTCTCAAATGTATGATCTTTATATCTTACTAAATAATGGAAGTAGTCTTTGCCTCTAAGTTTCTTGACAATATTTTTATCTAGAATAGTTTCAGGTTTTTCTGACAGTTTTTTTGTTAATTGTCGCTTCCATGAAATTTCCTATTTTGATTCATCTTCATAAATAATTTTATGTTCATCACATTTATTGTAAGGATATATTTCAAAAATATTAAGTATATGTGAGATTTCAATATCTATTGGAAGCTCCAGTTCATATGCATTTGCTGAAAACCTCATGAAGGTTTCACAGGGTCCAATCTTTTTTAATTTTAACTTATTATATTCCTCTCTTGAAAATCTTTCTTTTCTCAGATGTGCAAGTAAAATATCTCCTACCTCAAATTTTACTTATCTTATTTTCATATTTTCTCTTTGCTTATACTTTCTTGAATTTACCTATAGCCTTTATTTTACTAGTTCTTGAAGTTCTTGTATTTCTATTGCAAATTCTTCCCCTTCAACACTTCTTTTCTCCTATTTACCTATATTTCTCAATTCATAAATTCCTATGGGATACATCCCATATAAAATTTAGAAAGGAATCATACATGTGCTTCTATTTGGAGAATCATTATAGTCAAATTCAACTTGGCTAAGACTTGATCCCACTATTTGGGATGATCATTTACCAAGCTTTTCAGAATATTTCCCAAGCTTCTATTAACTACTTCAATTTTCCCATCTGTCTAAGGATGATATGCAGAACTGAAACTCAATTTTGTGCCCAACATCTTCCAAATATTCCTCCAAAAGTGCCTAATTAATTTTTTATCTCTATCTAAAATAATGTTGTTAGGTAAACCGTGCAATATTACTACTTATTTGAAAAATAAGTCAGCTATGTGAGTTGCATCACTGGTTTTATAGCAGGGTATAAAATGGGTCATTTTTGAAAATCTATCTACTATTACAAAGATATAATCATTCCCTTTCTATTTTTTTGGTAAACCCAAAACAAAATCCATACTTACAGAATCCCATGGTCTCTTGGGAATGAGTAATGGCTGATATAACCCTATGTTCTAACTTCTTCCTTTTGTAAGCTGACATATTCTACAATTTTCAATACATTTCTTTACATCATTAGACATTTCTAGCCAATAAAAAAAAGCATTTACTTGAGCCAATGTTTTATCTTGCCCAAAATGTCCTGTAAGGCTGCCATTGTTCTTTACTTTGATGAGATTTTTGTTAGGTTGTGGAGCTAAAAGCTTCACTGATGCAAACATGGAGGAGGTTGTTGAGAGGTTGCTGAGTTACAAAGCAACCGACGTCGGTCTGATCAACTGACGTTGGTCATATCCAGTGAGCAAAGCAACCGACATCGATCAGGTATCGGCCAACGTCGATCATCTCCAGCCAGATAGGGACCGACGTCAGTCGCTTGTGCAGTTCCAGAATTGCTAGTTCATGAACAGTTTGTTAACGAACGTTTGTTTGCATGTTAAAGGCTAATTTTAGTCTTGGAGCTGCAGATATAATTATTTTAATTGGATGTCTAATTATTGTTTGCATGAGATCTATATAATAGACTCATGGGCTGTATTGTAAAGTGTGCTAGTTAGAGTTGAGCTTGGTTAGCTCCTTCAGTGTGAAGAGAGCAAGGGTAGCTCCTCCTAGTTCCACATGAGTGCTATAGAGGAAGGTAAGGTAGATCCTTCCAATTGTAAGATCATTTGATTTGCAAGTTGTTGCAAGTTCATGGGAGATCTACATGGTAAGTAAGATCGGTTGATCTGCAAGTGTGTGTGTGTGCGCGACATCTAGGTTTTTAGGTGTGCAGAACCAGGTTGATTCGTAGGTGTGCAAGATTAGGGAGGTTAGCAACACAACAGGTAGCAAGATCAGGGGAGATCTACTTAGAGTACGGTGTGTACTTGGTCGTGGAGTATGTGGAGTACTTGTGTATTGGCAATAGTGATACTGACTGGTGGTACTGGCAGTAGTGGTACGGACTAGTTGGAGGTGAACAACAACTCTGTGCTTGGGTTGTTGTTGGGACCGTAATTGAGAGAGTGAGCTCTTGAAGAGATTTACTGTTTATTCCCTAGAGGTGTGGGAGCCCTAGAGGTGTGTAAGGAAGAAGACTATGGCATCTTATTTGTTGTATTTCCTTTTAGAAGAGTATTAATGCAATTGGGTATTGTCTCTCATATTCTGTGTTATTTTTGAATTCTAGTTACTTGTTACTTTTGGTTAAATTCTGCATTTAGTTGCTTGTACATAGTAATCAATTGTGCTTCCTAGGTCCTGACAAGTGGTATCAGAGCAGTTTATTATTTTAGATTCCTGACAATTGGTATCAGAGCTAAGGTTGCACGGAGCAGGTTTGTGTTTGATTATAGGTCACTCTCAGGGGTTTCTGATTGAGTGGGAGTATAGCAATGGCAGAAGAAAGTACACTAAGAATGGAGGAATTGAAAAGCAAGAATGGTCAATTACAGTGTTATGGAAAGAAAGAGCAGAAAAAGAAAAATTGTTGGTTGGTAAAATATCAGCATGAAGGAACTGAAGAAGCAGATGTTGTAGGTGTTGTTGCACAGGATGCTCTGGGATGTTCCTTGGATAAAGTAGAATCTTGGTTTATAGATTCTATTGCCTCTTTCCATGCAGCCCCAAATAGAGTATTTTTCCATGTTAAGGTCTATGGAGACTTTGGAAAGATTTATTTAGGGGTTGGTGAGCCTTGTCAAAGCATTGGCAAAGGGGAAGTGCGGCTGAAATTGCAGACGGGAAACACATGGGTGTTGAAAGAGGTCATGCAGGTCCCAGTCCTAGAGATGCGGCTAATTTCTACAAGAAAGTTGGGTGATGAGAGATGCATAGTAACTCTCACAGTGGATTCTTGGAATGTTACCAAGGATGCACTTGAATTAGCATGTGGTAAGAAAGTAGGTACTCTTTATCTACCTGCTTGTAGTACTGATTCCACTTTTGTTGCAAAGATGTGGCTTTGTAGGCTTGGTCACATAAGTGAGAAGGGAATGGATGTTCTTAAGTCAAATGGTAAGACTTCAGCTTCGGAGAGCATATACTGAGATTTCTATGAGCAGTGGGATGCTACAAGAAAGGATTGGATTTATTGCAAGAAAAGGAAGTTTGATGTATTTGACAAACTTAAAAACTGGAAAGCCTTGGTGTTTATGGAGGAGATGATGGACAGAGATCAGTGGAGAAGGCTGAGTAACTCTGAGTAGGTTAGTTTGGATAGGATTTTGATCTAAAGAGAGCTCACAAGTAAAAAGTCATCACTCACAGGAGAACACAGGTACCGATGTTGGTCAGGATGAATTGGCGTCGAACAGACAGGTGCCGACATCGGTCATGTGTAGACCAGAGCCGGTGGTGTCGGGCAGGGTAAGACTAACATTAGTCATGGAATCAATGTCGATGACAAGTAGACACCGACGTCGATCAAGAAACTGGTATTGGTAGTCAGGATAGTCACATGAAACTGACGTCAGTTGGATGCAGACTGTGTGGAGATTGAGGTCGATCACTGGAATATATTTTGGGTGGACAACAAGCTGTCAAGGAGTTTCAAATGCCCATATGGAGGACTAAAAGGGTGAGTAAGCCTCAAATTTGTTATTCCATTTCTTTATACTCATTGCTCACTGTAGAGCAAGAAGGATCCAAGAAACAATGGGAGCATGGCATGAATGAGGAATTTGATTCCTAGGATGTAGAAGCAAATGAGAGATTTGGTAAGGTTTCCAGCCGGTATGAAAGCACTAAAAGATGAATGGATACCTTGGTTAAATAATAGAGAGAATGGACATGTGAGATGAAAGGCCAGGTCATATGGTCTTGAGGAAGTTGCAGGATAGTGGTATAGGTTTGACAGGTGGATGACAAAGCACGGCTTTAGTCAATGTCATTGTAACCATTGTGTGTTTCTTTACTAGGTTGGATAATGGTCGCTACATTATCTTGTTACTGTATGTGGATGATGTGCTTGGTATAGGTGCATACATACAAGGAGTTGCTGAGCTAAAGGTAAAGTTATTTCAGTGGTATGTCATGAAGAATTTGGGAGCAACAAATTTTTTTGGCATGAGTAATCCTAGAGACAGGGAAGATCACAAGTTGATGTTGTCACAGGATGATTGTGTGAAGGTAGTGTAGGATGCAGAATGACAAGCGCACTTATGGATGGACAGTTCATAGAATAGGGTCCCCAATCACATGATGAGGTTGAGTACATGTGTACTCCTTGATATTACCCCAGCAATGGGAGTTGTCAGTAGGTTTGTGGCCAATCCGGGAAGGAAGCACTGGAGAGTAGTTCAGTGGGTTCTCAGGTATCTAAGAGGGACCAAAAGCAGTTTGACATGCTATGCAGGGTCAGGCACTTCTCTACATGGGTTTGTAGATGCGGATGTGGTAGGTTACTTGGATGACAGGAGGTGCACCACAGGGTGTGTGGTGGTTGGTCTTCAGGATTGATCTTGAAGAGGGATACAAGCCAGGAAATAGATTAGATGATGTACAGGTACAGGTATAGTGTAGTTGTTTATCTCCAAGTGGGATATTGTTAGGTTGTGGAGCTAAAAGCTTCACTGATACAAACATGGAGGAGGTTGTTGAGAGGTTGTTGAGTTGCAGAGCAACCGACGTCGGTCTGATCAATCGATGTCAGTCATATCCAGTGAGTAGAGCAACCGATATCAGTCAGGTATCGGCTGACATTGGTCATCTCCAGCCAGACAAGGACCGACGTCGGTCGCATGTGCAGTTCCAAAACTGCTAGTTCACAAACAGTTTGTTAACGAACCGATTGTTTGCATGTTAAAGGCTAATTTTAGTCTTGGAGCTGCGGATCTAATTATTGTAATCGGATGTCTAATTATTGTTTGCATGAGATCTATATAATAAACTCATGGGCTGTATTGTAAAGTGTGCTAGTTAGAGTTGAGCTTGGTTAGCTCCTTCAGTGTGAAGAGAGCAAGGGTAGCTCCTCCTAGTTCCACAGGAGTGCTATAGAGGAAGGTAAGGTAGATTCTTCCAATTGTAAGATCATTTGATTTGTAGGTTGTTGCAAGTTCATGGGAGATCTACATGGTAAGTAAGATCGGTTGATCTGCAGGTGTGTGTGTGTGTGTGTGTGTGTGTGTGTGTGTGTGTGTGTGTGTGTGTGTGTGTGTGTGTGTGTGTGTGTGTGTGTGTGTGTGTGATCTAGGTTTGTAGGTGTGCAGAACCAAGTTGATTTGCAGGTGTGTAAGATCAGGGAGGTCAGCAACACAATAGGTAGCAAGATCAGGGGAGATCTACTTGGGGTACGGTGTGTACTTGGTCGTGGAGTATGTGGAGTACTTGTGTACTGGCAGTAGTGATACTGACTGGTGGTACTGGCAGTAGTGATACTGACTAGTTGGAGGTGAATAACAACTCTATGCTTGAGTTGTTGTTGGGACCATAATTGAGAGAGTGAAATCTTGAAGAGATTTACTGTTTATGCCCTAGAGGTGTGGGAGCCCTAGAGGTGTGTAAGGAAGAAGACTGTGGCATCTTCTTTGTTGTATTTCCTTCTGGAAGAGTATTAATACAATTGGGTATTGTCTCTCATATTCTGTGTTATTTTTGAATTCTAGTTACTTGTTACTTCTGGTTAAATTTCGCATTTAGTTGTTTGTACATGGTAATCAATTGTGCTTCCTAGGTCCTGACAAATGGTATTAGAGCAATTTATTGTTCTAGATTTCTGACAATTTTCTCTCATAGATCCTTTGGGAATACAAAGTTATTTGCCTTTAAATAACATTCCTTCCTGTAACATATAATCAATCCAAGGGATTCTATCCATACTTTTAGGATATTTGTAATCTTCGTATGCTTCTTTAAAATATGCATCATTTTCATACATTTCCTTTAATGTGTCAAATCTTTTAACAATCACCTATAGTTCCTATAAAACTAAACTTCTCATACTCAGAGCATCAACAACCTTGTTATATTGACCACTCTTATGTTTAATAATAAATGAAAAACTTTTAAAAAATTCTACCCACTTAACATACCTTTGATTTAATTTATTTTGGGCACTGATAAACTGCAAGGCATGATTATCAGTAAACAAAACAAATTATTTTAGCATTAAATAATGCCTCTATTTCTTCAAACCTTTCACTATAGCACAATTTTTTTGATCATATGCAGAATACTTCTTTTTAGCCTTATTAAGTTTCTTAGAAAAATATGCCACAGGTTTACCTTCCTAACTTAGCACGGCTCCTACGACAGTTCTACTTGCATCACATTCCACTTGGAATAACTAACCAAAATTGGGTAGTGCTAATACAAGTTGTTATATGATTTTCCTTTTTAACATTTGAAAACTTTTATTAGCTACTTCATTCCATCTAAATGGCTAATTTTCCCCTTTAATAGTTTCTATAATAGGAGCACATATATTGATAATTTTTTTGATAAATTTCATGTAAAAACTAGCAAGGCCATAAAAAATTCTTACCTCAAATGGATTCTTGGGTGTGGGCCATTCTTCTATAGCTTTTACTTTATATTTGTCCATCTTTAACCATTCTTGTGAAATCACAAAACCTAGATAGATTAACTCTATTTTTTAAAAAATACACTTCGTAAGGTTAATCAGTAACATTTCCTCTTGCAACTTCTTCAAAACCAATCTTAAATGTTCAAGATGTTCATCTCTTGATTTACTAAAGACCAGAATATCATCAAGATAAACAATAACAAATTTACCTGTAAATGTCTTAACTACTTCATTCATAAGCCTCATAAAAGTACTTGGAGCATTTTTCCACCCAAATGGCATTACTAGCCATTCATACAAGCCATCATTTATTTTAAATGATGTCTTCTATTCATCTCCTTCTCTTATTTTGATATGATGATATCCAATTTTTAAATATATCTTTGAAAAGTATCTGACACTACTCAAACAATCTATCAAATTATCTATTCTTGGTAAAGGAAATTTACATCGGATAGTAATTTTGTTTATAGCCCTTGAATCTGTGCACATCCACCAACTTCCATCTTTATTTCGTGAAAATACAGTTGGAACTGCATAAGGACTTAAGCTTTCCCTTACTAGTCCTTTATCTAATAACTCTTGAACCTGCCTTTTGATTTCTTTATTTTATTTTAGAGTCATCCTGTAAGATACTTTATTTGAAAATTTAGCCCCTGATATTAAGTCTATATGATGGATAATACTATTTTTATGAGGTAATTCATTTGGTAAATCATATACTATAATATCCACAAACTCACTGAGCAAATATTGAATTTCTATAAACAATTCATTCAACTTAGTAGTAGTGATTGCAGTATTTGGCTTACCAATAAGAGCATAACTTACCTCTTATTGTTTCACCTACTGAAGAAATTATTTTTCACTAATAACTAACACCTTCAAATTTGAATTTTCTTTTGCTACTACATCATCATCTTTGAGAGGTGTTAGAATATGCTTCTTACCATTCTTTTCAAATGTATGAGTATTCTGTCTTCCATCATGTATAGATTTTTTTTCATATTTCCAAGGCCTACCTAAGAGAACATGACAAACATCCATAGGCATTACATCATAAATAAATTCATCCTTATATCTCCCTATTTTAAACTCCACTTTGATTTGTTCATTGACCAAAATCTAATAACCTTTCTGTAACCAAGATACTTTATAAGGATTTGGATGACTCACCTTTTTCAAATTTAACTTACTTATCATCTTTGTGGATACCATATTATCAGTGCTACCACTATCAATAATTACCTAACAATAGTTACCTTTTGCTTTATAGGTGGTTTTGAAAAATGTTTTCCTTTGAGGTGGTTCATTAATTTGTTTTGTGGGTTTTAATAAAACCTTCTTCATCATCAATGTTTCTCCTATCTCTGGAGCATCTTCATGAGGAGGTGAACCTACACTTTTTACATCTTCAACTTGGGTACAATGAACATTTACATGACTTGTAGATGGGTTTTTAGGACACTCAAAATACTTATGTCCAAATTTTTTTCACTTAAAACATCTACCAACAAACCCTCTACCTCTGATCCAGGCAACCATTCGAGGTGACCATTCGGTGGCAGTTAGGTGGTAGTCAACTCCTCGACTATTGTATTGTTTTCATTACGTTTGTCCTCGGTGGCAGTTAAGGTGGTAGTCAGCGCCTCGATTGTTGTATTGTTTTCATTCTTTTTTGGTCCTCAAGTGATCATATCCTCGAGCATTGTATTAATTCAATGTTGTGAGCGATTATATCCTTGAGCATGGTATTGTTTTAATGCTGCGAGCGATTATATCCTCGAGCGTTGTATTGTTCAATCGTCACCATTAATTCCTAGACCCACACAATCTCCTGAGGTGGCCTTCAAGAATCTGTATAAATGTATTGTAACCTGAAAGGGGAGGACAAACATCTCTTCTCAGAGATAAGTGTATGTTTTGGCAAGACATCTCTTCTCAGAGATAAGCGTATGTTTTGGAAAGACATCTCTTCTCAGAGATAAGCTGATATTTGTATTATGAGCTGTAAGTAATACGACGTCTCTTCCAAGAGAGTTCATTGTTATTGTGTTGTTTCTATGTTATTGCAATCTTTGTCAGACCAGAACTTCTAAGTTTTGGATCAGTGGTATCAGAGCGGTTTGTCTTGAGAAGTGTATGTTCCCAAGGACGAGGTCAGGATACAAGAAACTTGGGTGGGAAGCGACAGAGCTTCTAGACGCTCCCCCTATGTGCCCCAAACAACCTCAAATGGTGGATGACATCGAGACATCCGATCCTTTCAAGGAAATGGTGAATGAAGCCCTCCAGCGGCAACAAGCGCAGATGCTCCAGCAATTTGCTCAAATTCTTCAAACACTTCCGATGGGAAATTCTAGCTCTGCGGCTACACAGCCAGGCTCCTCATCAAGGGAGTTTCCTTTTAGTGCCCCAAAACCCTTTAAGGTTCAAGTAAATTTTGATATTCCCACATTTGAAGGCAAAATCAACACTGATGTAGTGGAAAATTGGTTGGACCAACTGTCGTCCTACTTCTCGGTAAATAAGTTCACCGATGGAGAAAATATCACTTTTACTCTTCTGAAATCATCAATGCCCATGAAAAACTAGTGGGAAGTGTACAAAAAGAGGTTCAATTCAGATATCATTGGCCTTAGGGTGGAACCCACCTGGGATGATTTTACGAAAGTAGTAAAAGAAGAATACTATCCCCTCGGTGCGTATGATGATTTGTACATACAGTGGCAAAAACTCCGCCAAGGTAAGGACCAATCTGTGCAAGATTACATAGACACTTTTCATTCTTTGTCTGCAAGAATGGGCATTGAAGATAGTGAGAAACATAAAACTCTCAAATATCGTGGTGGACTACAATGGTACATCCATGGGGAGATGGAGCTCTTCAATTTGGAAACCATCGGTGAGGCATACAAGTTCACAGTAAAGATTGAGCAGAAGCATGGAAGAATGGATGTAAAGAATCAGTCTGCAAAATGGAAAAGTGATAAAGAAGGTCAAAATTGGAAGCAAAAGGAAGAAAAGACTAGGAAGTGGTGTGGTTATCACAAATCTGGAACTCACTCCAAAGAAGAATGTCAAGCTATCAAGTCACTGCTTTCTGAGTCACCATCCTCAACATCTACTGCTCTACCTCATACAAACCCTACAGTCGAAGAGCTTGAGGAAGAAATTATAGATGCTGATCCTGAAGCCATTGTAGCTTCATCACAGACACACGATGAGATGCTAGATGACAAGGAAAGGTTGTTTCACTCTAAGTTATGGGTAAAAGGTAAGCCCCTGTATTTCATTCTTGATAGCAGAAGTCAAAATAATTTAATCTCTACTAATGTTGTGAAAAGCCTAAATCTATCCATGAAGCCTCACCCAAAACCATACAGTATTGGATGGTTGAGCCTAGGGAGAGACCTCCGTGTCACCCACCAATGTCTTCTCTCATATGCAATACAACCTTTCCAAGATGAGGTCTTATGTGATGTGGTCAATCTAGATATTTGTGATGTACTCTTTAGTCAGCCATTCATGTATGATCGACATGGTATATACGAATCAAGAACTAGATGGATCACTCTCACTCTTGGAACACGGTGTTACAGGGTACCAGAAGTACCACCTTCCACATCTGTCTCTCTACTTAGTGCCAAGAAATTTGTTTTCATGGTGGTCAAGCCACAAGAATCCATCGTAGAGGCCGAATCTTTCTATGTGGGCCTACAAGCTATAACCAAACCATATCACCCACCTCTATTGGACACTTCAGTTACGGCAGAACAACTAGACATTAATGAGCTTGATCCACAGAGTCTTGTTCCGGTAGAAGAGGATCAGATTGTGGATACTTGGATGAAGACAACAAGAGGACGCTCTATTCCACTGTATTGAGTGGTTAAGAGAGGCCAACTTAGCCACCAAGGTGAATGGCTCACAGTGAATCACATCAAGACATAGCTACCTCACCTGACGGGGAATCTTAACGTAATGGAGACCATTGCTTTTCAAGGAGGGAGGAATGATCTAGGCAATCATTTGAATCCAAGCAACCATTTGAGGTGACCATTCGGTGGTAGTTAGATGGCAGTCAACTCCTCGACTGTTGTATTGTTTTCATTACGTTTTGTCCTCGGTGGCAGTTAAGGTGGCAGTCAGTGCCTCGACTATTATATTGTTTTCATTCTATTTTGGTCCTCAAGCGATCATATCCTCGAGCGTTTTATTAATTCAATGCTACGAGTGATTATATCCTTGAGCATGGTATTGTTTTAATGCTACGAGTGATTATATCCTTGAGTGTTGTATTGTTCAGTCATCACCATTAATTCCTCGAGCCACACAATCTCCTGAGGTGGCCTTCAAGAATATGTATAAATGTATTGTAACCCGAAAGGGGAGGATAGACATCTCTTCTTAGAGATAAGCGTATGTTTTGGCAAGACATCTCTTCTCAGGGATAAGTGTATGTTTTGGCAAGACATCTCTTCTCAGAGATAAGCTGATATTTGTATTGCGAGCCATAAGTAATACGATGTCTCTTCCAAGAGAGTTCATTGTTATTGTGTTGTTTCTGTGCTATTGCAATCTTCATCAGACTAGAACTTCTGAGTTTTGGATCAACCTCTATTAAAAGGTCTTCCACCTTTGAAATAATACCTACTTCTTGGGGTAATTTCTTATCTATGAAAGTTGTTGCTAGCTTGAGAGCTACTGAATTCTCCTTGATGTGTCTACAATTGAATTATTCTTCCTTATTGTCATTTTCCTCTATAAGTTCTACCTCTACCCCTTACATGTTAGGGTTATTTTCTTGCTAATTTTTCTTCTACTTTTAAGGCATATTAGTATGCCTCTTCTATTGACTTAGGAATGAGAAGACTCATTTCATCTTGAATGGTAAATTTCAATCCATTCATATAAATGACCGCCTTTTCTACATCATTTCAACATGCCCTCAGTATATTCTTTTATAGACCTTTTATCAAATTCCTTAGTATATTCTTTTACAAACATTTCTTTTTGTTTCAAATTTTATAATTTTTAAAACAAATTAACTTGATAATCTTTGGGCATGAATTTACCTTTTAATTTGGTAACCATCTTATCCCAGGTCTTGATTTTTAGATTTATTTTTCTTCTTCTTTTTGCATGTACTCTATCCCACCACATGGATGCATGAATCTTCAATCTGGTCATGAAAATTTTGACTTTTTTATCATCATCAACTCCATATTCAAAATATTTCTCCATTGCACTGATCTAGTCAATAAGCTCTTCCACATTGAGGTTTCCCTCATACATGGGAACCTCTATCTTGGGCTTTGCACTCACACCCATAATGGTTCAAATCATTATTTTATCTACTATTTCTTCTTCTTCCACCAATTTTTCCTCTAGTGGATTCTCTTCTCTATCACTGACTTCACCCATGTTAGTGCCTCTTCTCTAAGCCATTTCTAGATCCTACAATCTACCTATGAGATTTCTTATTTCTTCCATTACTGCTACCTATCCAACATCTTTTTATGGTTGCCTCCTTCTTTTGTCTCTTGCCCTTATCACCATATTTATTTCAAAATCTTTCAGATCCTTCTCTTTTATAGAACCCATTGCTCTGATACAATTAAATGATGCACAACTTATTAAAATAAATAACACTTTTAAAAAAAAAAACAATATTTTTTCTCATATCAAACTTTGTATTACATTTTACAGACAAAAGTTAAATATTTGTGAGGAATCTCTAGAGAAAATTAAAACCTTCATCATTAATCTAGAGAATGCAAAACAAATCTTTAAATCCCCTTTTGATTTAAAATATATTTTTTTTTCTATTTCTTTATCAGTGATGATGATACAACTGACATGGATGTGTAATATGGAGAATGGCCTTAAAATTTGACTTCCCTCTATTGAATACTTGGAAAATATTCTTCAATTAATAATTTATTGAATCAATTCCCTTTCCCTTATGACACCTTACTATAAATAATAATCCATAGACCTTTTCTTAATTTCTTTGGGAAATATATAAACTAGAAACTCACAAAATTTGATTCACCATTTTTAGCATGCTCAATACACCATGGATACTTTATACCATGTACTAAAATATAGATAGCTTTTTTATTTATCCTTTGGCAGTATATAAAAATTTAAAACATGGAAAATGGTAATCATTCATCTATTAATGATATGACACTCAAAGTGCAATAGAAAGGCATAGAATCTAGTTTATAACACCATAGACCCAAACTTCTTGAACTATGAGCTGCACAGTATGGATTGATCCCATACAATAAAATAGACCAAAACTTGTCAATTCAATGCTTAAGTCTATATATCCTTCCCAACGTAGTAGTATACAAATAGAACTTAGAGTTCTTTTTAATGTTAGGTCAATCTAGTTTTAATCATGATGCCACCACATGAGGTGTTTGGATTACCATATTCTAACTATTCAACAATCTCACAATCAATCTTGCACAAATAAATGAGATCAAAATATAAATAATGTTTTCTTTTACCTAGATTCCATCTTTTTTTCTTTAACACTCCTTTAGATACAGATTGATGCCACTTTTGTTCTATTTACAAAAAAAATCAAACTCACCATACAACATACAAGCTAAATAAATGGAGTAACACCATTCAAGATTGAGAAAATAACAATAAAATACTATGAGTTCAACTACAACATACAATCCCTAGAGTCATGTTAAATGGAGATTCACCATATTCATGAATTAACTGTCACTTTCTTTGACTGGGATCTAGATTTCTCCCTTTTTATTCTTCGTAATCAAACCTAAGCTCACACAAAAATATACTTCCACAAAAGATATTTTTATTAAATATCTTGACACCCAACAACCATAAAATTATACATTTTAAAAAAAATTGTACAGACCTTTCATCATTTTTATCTGGGATAAAACTTATCAATTCATTGTGGAAGAAATACCAAACTTGGACTTCCAGATATGAATTATCTAGGATTATTTATTATCTTAATACTATCTACACAACTTGCTAATTCAAACATTCTAGACTCCTACAACTATTGCCAACCTGACACCCAACTAAATTTTAATTTCTACCATTTTTTATTTTTTTTACATACATAATAATTTTAGAATTTAAAAGTAGGAAAAAATACAATAATTTGCTAATAACCCAATTTTCACCTGCATCAAGATAAATGAGAGGTTTTATGTATTTTTATGTTTATGAATTAATGTAGGGCATATAATAAATAGGTATTTTGTACCTAAACTTTTGCATCTATTTTTATTTGTCTACATGATAAACACGAGGAATATCTTGGATATATGTGTTTGATTATGGCTAGCATATAATTTTAATTTTATTGTTTCCTAAACCAATTCAATGGGAACAACTCAACCAAAGGCTATAATCCCAAATTATTTTATGATTATCATCATGCCTCTGGACATTCAACCAAGAAAGTTTACAAATAGCATGATAATATCTAGGACCTAATCAATATACTAACATCGTTTTGATAGATGGGTTTAACTCTAATTTGAATGAATCAATAAAAACACCCAACCAATGCTTGAAAATATTTAAAAACCCATTTCCAAACCATAACCCTCCAAAACAAAACAATGTGCATATGGAAACATATATACATCATTATACCAAGCAACCTAAGCATAGAATTAACAACATAATTATTCTGGTGTCAAGATATAAAAGTAAAGCTTCTCGTATTACATTATATGACCGTGAAATAGCTTATGATGAATTTAATGTATATGTATGCATGTGTGTGTGTGTGTGTACACACACACACACACACACACACACACACACACACACATACATATGGGTTTATTTACCATAATTATTCTAGCACACATGGAATTATGATCAATAATGGTTATAACAACAACCTTATTTTGATGACATTCATATCTAGTCAAGGCTATACTCATAGATACTTATGTGGTGTAACCACAACATTGTGTGATTATGATGCCATGAGTATGTAACCTAAGGTTGTATTAAAATTCCATTCATTGTTGGTCCAAGGACATGCCTAGTTTGGTTCTATGTTATTCTTATTTCAAGATCATATATTTCATTTCTTGGATGCCCTTGGCTTAATAAAATGAAATCAATATCATTGATAATACATAATTGTGTCAAATTTTTGCATAATAACAAAGTCCACACTATTCATGGCTCACCTTATGAGAGACCTATTCATTGACCACCTAGTGCATATTAATAGGTAAAGACCATTTACCCTAGGGTATTACCCATTTAACATACATTAGCATAATCATCATATGCACCTACTAGATTTTAATTTGAGACATTGTCATCTATTGTGTCAGCTCCTCAAGCTTTAATTCCTATAGTTTCACCTTTGTGACATACACCACATCAAAATGTGTGTGTTAAGGATGACTTGAGACCTATGCCAATAATTTTATCATGATATATTATGAAATAGCCTTCAGTAGCTCCTACACCACATTATATGCATCTTATTCCTAAAAATGATGAAAATAATCACACATATCGTAATCAGTTTTTTGACACATTGATTTATTCATTTGACACTTACAGTTTAGATTTTGGTATTATAGAATACATTATTGGTTAACCCTAGTAACTTGCATCTTGGGCCTTATTGATATATCTTTATTCTATCATAGTTTAATACATATATTTCTTCTTGTATATTTTTTTCCTTACATGTGGCTTTTTCTTGAAGATTGATTGCATGCTTCTATCTTACTCATTTTATACATTTACACATGCATTTGATTTTCATTGATTTTTCTTTCACTTATTTCATGTTGTTTGTTATGTTTCAATGACCTTGTCCATTTGATTTTTGATCCCATTATAAGCACTCACATTGGCTTCCCAATGTTGACAACACATTTATTGGGACCTTCAATCATAATGTGTATTGATTTCTAAGGGCACCCATATGTCTCTTAGAATGATCCTCATATTATTCCTCTAGATTTTTAACCTTTCTCTTATTTTTTAACGTGTGGCCCCATGTCATCTTGTGTTATTTCTATATCTTATTCTACTTATATTAGTAATAAAAACAAACTGCATGGATTCATACTATTGGGATTGAAAATATTTCACCTGGCCTTGCTATTAATTTAGAATAAAATAACAATTATTTTGCACAATATTTATTAAATGCGGAAACCAAATAAATGAAAGAAGAAACCATGAAACTAAAACATAATAACCCATAGTGAAGAGGATGAAATAACAAGAAAAAATAGAGATCTCCATTCAAATATCTCATAGACTCATTCCCATGGCTAAAAGGCCATGGGTTACACATTCACTCATACAACTGCTTGTATACAATGCTTTGCTTCCTCACTCTTTTATCACCCTAATGCATTTTTAACTTGTATTGCCTATTTACCTTCTCAAGTTACTTTTCAACTTGTATTGCCTATTTACCTTCTCAAGTTACTTTTCCACTTCATATGGATTTTCGTATTTTACATATGAATTTTATCACATTACACAATATAAAAAATATATAAATTATATTGAGTCTTTAAACACCCACTAACAATTCTCCTAAATGAATACAAGTGTCTTGTTTTGAGACACTTAGTCTTAAGGTCATATTCTTCAATTTCTTACAATTTTTCTCCATCATGTTGTATATAAGGCATGATTTTATAATACACATCCCATCCTACAGGGTTGCATATGTGTCGAGCCGTTACACCCACCAAATATGTAGGTCATGACACCACATACAAAAGGCCATGGCCATGTCTGTCTATATGTAATCCTATCAATTATTTTCCATTATCCCATTCACCAATGATCAATTTTGATATCTGACCTTTCTTCTAGTTGCCAATATATTCTCCCTTTATCCGATATCCACTAACTCCTAACTAATCTGTCTGAGTGTCCTCGACCTCATATGTTATCCACTAACTTAATTTCTAACTAGCATCTAGCATATAAACGTCTAAAATGCATCTTAAATTTTATTAATCTGTTACAAATTTTCTTTCCATATTCTATTTTCTTCCACAAACTTTACCAAAATGAAAATGAATCGCCAAATAACCATATCAAAGAATCCATCGGTAATGCCATATAACAACCAACAATAACTGGGTAAGGAGGACCCAAATCACTCGTAGGTTGAACTGCCCAAACCAGTTCGCCAGTGATCCATATTCAAATTTAGACAATCGTTCCCATTGGAAATGCTGGAAGACCATTTGATGCCCTGCCATGAATACACTTCGAATCTTAATACCACAAGCTCATTCTCATAATAATCATACAATTATATCCATGTAATGATGATGTCTAAAAATGTGTCATCACAAAATCTTCCTTTCCTTCTTCATAAGACAACATTCCCTTTATAAGGAAAGTTTTGATATGATCCTAGTTATGCATTCCACGGTATCTTTGTTTCCATTATCTGTATATCTGATTGAGCTATATCATGTACCACGTCAAAAAACAAATTCATGCTCTCGATAAAATATCATTGAATAGTTATATCAATGTGACTGTGTCCGAGGAAAATGGTGGATTTATATCGAGCATCAAGGTTGGGGTTTACAAATAATACCAAAAATCATTGCATCAAGACTATTATTTAGAGGTGGTGGGTGCCAAGAAGATGCTAAAGAGCGCATCTTTTATCTGCGATTATATTCAGTGGTCTCACAATCATAGCCATGTTGTACAGGTGCCATACGATATGAAGTATCCATGAGAACATATAATAATAAAAAATGCCTTGCTTTAGTGTGCTTTTTTAAAGTCGTGAACTCCTTGGATTCAAACTAAAGACCACAAAGTTTTTCATTCTACTCTTTGACACACCCAAGACTAAATAATAGGGCATACACCTCTATATGAGAATATAATATTAATATATATATATATATATATATATATATATATATATATAATCTGCTCTAGGATCACAGGATTTAGATATGTGCCACTTTCTGGGGTATTGACCATTCAAGACTTTGCAACTAGAGTAAATGGTGAAGGTTTCATGGTTTTAGATGTAACATTTTAAAACATATACATGGGACTAAAGATTCATATAGTGGTGGCATTGTGGGTGGACAATGATTTTTCACCTTCTACAACTATGCATTGTTTAGCCACCATTGAATAAGGTTGGCATGAAGCCCTTAAAAGACTTCAAAGAAAGGCATGAGAAATTACCCATATGAGAGGTTATCATTTCAATCATTACCAATGAAAATAATGGATTATTCAAGCCACTCAAATTAGGTATATTCTCCAACCAAAAAATCCTCGTATTCCAAGGCTCTAGCCATGGGAACCCTGAAATCTATTTTCTATAAATCAACCCTTACAATATTTTCCAGCAACCTCTTCCTCAAGTCAAATTAGAACCATGTTCAAGTTTAAGATAGGTACAAATGTTGGTATTAAAATATCCCAGCTAACCCTACCATAGATTTTAGAATAAAAGAACAAACATTTAACATGATAATTATAATAATGCGAGAACCAAATAAATGAAAGAGGTAGCCATGAAACTAAACAACAATAACCCATAGTGAGGAGGATGAAATAATAATAAAAGATAGAGATATCCATTAAAATAATTCATCGACTCATTCTAATGGCAAAGAGGCCAAGGTTCACATATTCACTCATACAACTACATGTCCTCAATGTTTTGCTTTGTCACACTTTTAACACCCTAAATGAATTTTCAACTTCTACGACCTATTTACCTTCTCAAGTGACTTTTACACTTCATATGGATTTTCTTATTTTACATAATGTCTTTTATCGTGTTACATAATAGAAAAATATATAAATTATACTGAGCCTAAAAACCCACTAACACATACATAATCACATATATGCATCTACTTTCCTTTGGGGGTATCATACTCATGCATGTTATTTTTAAACATATCATATAGGTCTACATTGCTTATCCACATTCAAGATCTTACACAAGTTCATTGGCACATGTTTGGTTATCACTCATGGTGCATTTATTGCCATATCTTTAGACTATAGAGTTCTCGCATTTAGGGGCATGTTGTTTTCCCATGAACACACACACATGTCTTGCCACATATTCATCTTAGCATATGATCATGATATATCAATAATATCTTAAAATTTGGGACCATATCACATATGTGCTTTGCATTGTTACATTGATGGGTCATTTTCCATACATGAAATTTTACACCTTGGTACATTATATTCATCATATTTAATATATACATGATTCATACAAGATCCAATCAAAATACAAAATATTGTCACTAAAAATAAAAACCATTACAAAATATAATAAATCACAAATATTGATTTATAAATAATTACATATTTACCTATGCCATAGGTCTACATATCCATGATTTACACATGCTTTTCATGGTATTTATTGAGTTGGTGTTAAGTAGATTTATAGGTTACATGATAGTATACTACACATTACTTTTCCACATATTTAGGGGTGCGTTTTTATAGATAACATGTCCTATCTTGGGAACATTAACATATAGCACATTTTTCATGGTGATATCTTTTATTTATTTCCCTTTATCATAATGAACTAGTTTATAATAGTTACTACTCTCATGTTACTCCCTAGATATTATATATATCACACATATATATTCACTATGATTTCTATATGACTACATTGATTTCTTGTGTGTCCATGTGTTTTTTGGGGTGAATATTTGTCCATAGAGGAACCTATTATAACCATATCTTTTGAGTCACTTCCTTGTGTGCTCTCACTAACTTGTATTGTCACTAATTTGGGTGCGGTCATTATCTTGTGTGGTCCTAACCTAAGTGTGGTAATTATCATTAATATATGGGGGCATACTACTTCTGTGTGTTCTCATTTTTATATCTAACACAACTAGGGACATATTATATCAAATTCAAGGCACACTTGTTTTTTCCATCTTACTTTGCATTTAGGGGCATTGATCTAAGAGGATCTAGGTCACTCGATCTTAATGTTGTTTACCAATATTACATATATAGTGTCACAATAATGTTAGAAACATGAAAATTGAGTTATAAACCTAAGTGACAATCCAAAATATCAAACTCCACTTCTGTGTTACTGCATAGTTCCTATAATGTCAACATTATAGACCACAACTTGTCAATAATGACAATTAGTGACATCACAACACTCATTAATTATGAATTGGTTGCTACAAAATTATGTACTGGTTCAACTGATGTTTCATCTCCATCCATTTTATATTAATTTACAATTCCATTATTTTTATTTGGTTACAAGAAGATATGTGAAGTTAGGAAATACATAGACAACACACATCTAATCTCTCAGATATTGTATAAAAGTTAACATAATAAAAATTTATTATTACAATTATAATTACTTTTCATAGTCTTATTTTATCTCTTTTTTATTTTACATATTTAAATTTTGTATCCTTTGTCATTAATAATTCACTTATGTTCATTACCCTCCTAAATCCATTTAAATAGCTTGTCCATCGAGTCTCCTTCTAAGCCCCAGATCAGTGGTATCAAAGCATCCACACTTCATATAATTTTACAATGATATTGTGGTGTATCATAAATTATTATATATTTTTATTCCCACTCACATGAAGTTATAATTCATAGAGTTAGGGATTGATCCTTGTGACCTTTCGTCATACCTTCTTTCATGTCCTCAAATAGGAGAAAAATATTTGATGACTCCACCTTCAAAATAATTATAGAAGATTATACAGGATGTATTAAAAAGACAACAAGAATATTTGGAATAACATCATGCATGTGAAAGAGAAATTATCATTGATCATTTCTTTCCACTTCTCAAGTAAAAGGCTCCTTACAAAACCTCTCATTCTCATTGGCCATTTGGTGGTTAAATACCATTACAGTACAAGTCAATCTATACATCTATATGTTTGAAGGAATAATAGATGTAGATGTCCTAGATAATTATCAATCAATTTTTTTTATTGATAAAATATTAGATTTGATCTTTTGAATGTTTCTTTATCTATAAAAAAATGCAAGAAATTACTACACTTCACATGAAAATAATGACGATGAAGTTAACTTAGACACATGTAAACACATGGAATGATTTTTTAGAAACATTAAAAAAACCTATTATCTTGTTGTCAACTATGATGACTAGTACATCAAATTCTCTTAGTTTCACTAAGGAAAATAACAATCTATGTAGTAATATGTATATACCTTTCATACTTTGGTATCCAGAATTAGGATTAAGGATTAATACCACATAACCAGTTAGATATATATTTTTTACAAATATCTTTAGAGAATCCTATATATTTTCTTGCAAGTTTGAATTAAAGGCCAAGGCTAAGACCAATAAATAATATTTTAAGTCTCATACTAAGTAGCAATTTAAATATTCCAAACCAAGGAATAGGTCTAAGTTCCATCCAAAAAATAAGAAACGACCATAAAATGACCAAAATAAGTAGTCTAAGACTAACAAGTGGTGTTAAGTTCACAAATCAAGTAGTCATTCTAGTGAGGAATTTAATACTAGGAATAATCTACTTACATGGATTGAAACATTAGGTAAATACACTACATCATTGGAGAAAGGTAAGTAAATCATGGAATCTAAGCATACTACCATGATGGCCACATATATCTATACTACACTATGGCAACATAGGAAGTAGAAAGATTGTTCCATTCTCAAATGTGGATCAATGCTCAACTAATACACTTCATTATTGACAATGGAATAAAGAAAAACCTGCTTTCTCCTTAAGTATTTTGTATATTGAACTTGCCACTAACGTTTAACCCACAACCATACTCTATTCAATGGTTTAATGTGGGGTTCAAAAACCATAAAATTCAATAATATAAATTAGTGTAAAACATCAAGACTTTTAAAGATATAATCCTTTATGGCATCACTCCATTAGAGGACATGTGATATTTTATTTGTTCAACCATATCTTTACCATTGATATGCAGTCTATGAGGAAAATCCTAGAAATGTTGTCATATATGTTGGTGATAAGAGATACTATAAAATAGAAGTAGTTCTTAAGCTATCACTAATTACCATCAAAAATCATAATAATATCATTACATCTAGTAAATAATGTGATTTTGATGGTGAGATAATGTAATAACATCCTTGTAGTGTTAATATGTACCATAATTCTTATAGTAGTAATATCAAAGACCTTAGAGTTGAACCACAACTTGAAATAATACAAATATTTATTTGAGTCACCAAAATAATTTTGTACACATTGTGTGGTGAAGCACACTATTGATTTTATTCATGGAATTTCTCTACCTAATACTTATTTATACCATAAATCATTTTTTGGAGAATGAAGAGATCAAGTGGTAGATCATTGAACTTGTGGATAAAGGACATATCGAGCATATCTCATCACCATTCAAAAACCTAATTATTCTTGCATCAAAAAAGTGTGACATATAGAGATTGTACATCAACTACCAAGCACTCAACAATATCAGAGTGAATAATCACTACCCTCTATTAAGGATTGTGGACTTGTTGCACCAACTTCTTGTTTAAAAATAATTCACATAAATTGTCTTAAGTATAGGTATCATGAGATTCCTATTGAGCCTAAAAATGTCTATAAGATAACATTCAAGGATAAAGAATGTTTGTTTTAATGGTTAGTCATACCCTTTGTCTTAAAAAATTCTACAACTACATTCATTTAAATGATGAATGACATTCTCATGGCATTCAATACTTATTTTTTTGTTTTTTACCTTGACAACATCTTAATCTTAAATAAAACATGGGATGAACATCTATGACATATAGAGCAAGTGCTTGAAACTTTATTAAAAACATAATATGTATGTAAACATGGATAAATGTTCATTTTTCATGTGGGAGATATGTTATCTTGGATACATGGTAGACACAAAAGGAGTGCACATGGACTTAGCCAATATTCAAGTCATCCAAGAATGGACACAACCAAATAATGTCATATAGGTTTGTAATTTATTTGGACTATAAAATTTCTAAAATATATTTATGCATGGTTTTTTCTCATTTGACTTGGCCTCTAAACCAATTTGTCAAAGGTGACACTAACAAAAAGCTTATCTAGGAAGCCACACAATATAAAGTATTTAAGGAATTGTAATGTAGACTCTATTCCACACTAGCACTTGTGTTACCATATCTTTAAAAATCATTTGAGCTTGAAATATATGCCTTTTATTTTTCACTTGAAGAAGTCCTCACCAATATGGTCACTTGGTTACTCATCATAGTGAAACGTTCATCACACAAGTAAGAAACTACCAAACCTATGGTCACAAGGTTTAGGCATGTAAGTATTAGAAACATTATATTTTATGCAAGGAATGTATGATCCACATAGACCATAAGATGTTTCATTTATTTTAGATGCAAAATAAGTTGAAATAAGAATAAGATCAGAAATGTTCCTCATATATTCATTAATTCCATTTGAATTATCAAGGACAAGAAGGGAAGTTCCAATTTAATCACATATTATCTAAGCCATCTACCGTTTTGAGCTCTAATGTATGTACTTTATGGATGTGTACATGAATTGAGTACATGTATATTATATATTTCTATCATACTTTTATTTTTGGTAATTCAATTCTAAATTTATACTTGCAAGGTCAACTCATATATCACCTTAGACACTTACGCATTTTATATGAGGCAAAGAGAAAAAAACTAATATGAGAGTCTTATTTTATAATAATTATAAGGTATTTTAGATTTTAAAATATTCTTTAATTGTATTATAAGTACTTATTATATCCACTTCTTATATTTAATGTATCCAAACACATCAAGTCTTACACTACATGTAAAATTTCCAAATCAGTTGACAAGAATCAAGGTTTGTGTACACCTTTTTATTTCTCCAATGAGACCATGGGAATCCATTTCCATGGATGTTCTCTTAGGATACATCAATACCAAACATGTTAATGATTTAATTTATGTAGTAGTTGAAATATTCTAAAAGATGGAAATTTTAATACTTTGTAAGAAATTGATATAGTTTGAAAAACTCTTCAAGCAAGATCTCTCCAAGAGTTCATTACCAAAACAATGAAGCTAATGCATTGTAAAAAAATAATAAACTATATATTATCCAAAATTATATTATACAATGAATATCTCACCTTGCATTGTCATATGAATGACTAGGTGAATAGGTACATATATAGGTGAAAGATAGTTGAATCCCAACCATACCATGCATGTGGGACTAACTTCTCCAAAATAGGTGGAAGAAATGCATCAATCCAAAATAATCATACATGTGAGATAAAATTATCTAATGTACATAAAAATAATCTAAGCAAGCTAACAACAAATGTGTAGAAAAAATCATGAAAGAAAAAAAACCTACACTAACACCCCCCTTTAGCGTAGCTTAGGTGGGTAGGGTAAATAGATCCAAAAATAAGGCCTAATAAGGTACCCATGAATAAAAAAGAATGTAGTGTTAATATAATTGTCTCTATAGATGCCAATCCATCTTGAAAAAATACATAAATGTCAAGTCACTGTAACCACCAAGTTGAAGTAGGAATGGTGTTAAATACAAGGATCATTGAATATAAACACTAGACTCTAGAATACTAGGTAGAATGATGATTCTTAGGAATCATTGCCTAAACACATTCCCTCAATGTTTAACTAGGAGAAGATGGTAATGAAATTATCTAAATAATTGGATAGAAAAATGGTGAGAAGTGAGCACAAAAACTGGTGGGGATGCCACACTAGTGTCACTACACAAAAAGTCACCAAGAATGCCACTGAGACATAACAATATTCATATGGGTTCTGACAAAAAAAGTGAATAAATAAGATACCCATGAATAAATGAGGAATATATGAATCACTCAAAAAGGTGCAAAATATACAAGTGCATAAAACACACAACTATTGAACAAAGGGCTCAAAACAAGAAAGGAGCAAAAAGTAAAAGAAATGTGTAGTCAAAGACTATACTGGATGGGTTGAAAAACCATCATAGAATTTGGTGTAAGGTATGATCAACACCCAAATATGATTTTAATTATATTTATAAGGTGAAATGGATAATCAACACCCAAAGAAGAAGTTGAAATTTCAAAAGAGTACTGCCTAGTGCAAGAGACACTCAACACCTAAATAAGTAGTATCTATATGTGCCCCCCCCCCCAAATGTTGAATGGGTGGTGTGGATGAAAAATTATGTTTGAGTGGGATGAATCCACTACTCAAAAACTAACTTTCGATATTGTATGTACTAGAATAAATACATAATAAGCTGAAGGAGACTATCAAACTGTCAAAGAAGATAAGATGACACTAGGAATCACCAGAATAGCTAAAATTTAAAATGTAAGAGACTGTTAGCTACCAAAAAGGAGTGTCTAATATATAGATAAAATATATCAATAATATGGCTCTATTGGTGATGGGAGAGACTAGAAATTGAAATAGTAAAGAATGCACAAACTAAGGTACACACACATGAATGTAGACTAGGATATAAAAATAAACCCCCCATGGCACTTCATAATTTAGTGCAAGTATAATATATCTCAAAAATACCAAATGAAAATAAGGAAGACATTATATCCACCAAAATAGCTGCAAACAAGGAGATTTTTGACTTGTCAAAGAAATCATCACAAATCATGAGAGTTACTCTAAAAAAAAGGGAGCAATGTGGGCTAAGAAACAAATCCCCGCATAAACATTAAGGTAGATGAAGTTAAAATTGAAAACCCCCATGGATATTGTGTCATCCCCTCCCCCCCCCACCTTCCCCCCCTGGCCCTCAAATTTTTCACTTTATATTTTAGTGTATTTTTACAAAATAAGTAACACCATTAGATCAGGCATAAAAACATACCCTTTAAAAAAAATAGCATTTGATTTTGAGTTACCAATCAAAATATATAATTTTTACAATTTTTCCCATCATAAATGGGTCAAAAATAAACAATTACACCAAAAAATATTAAATTCTTGGAAAAAGTTAAATTCTTGGAGAGTGATTTCCCATATAGTTCAATCTTCCATGCCAAATTTTTCACTTTGAATATAAGATCTGATTTTTTCCCCTTTGATCTCACATAAAAAAATTGTAGAAAAATAAATTCATAGGATCAACTTCAAAGCATCGTATCTCCTTGGATACTACTCAAAATCCCTATTATGACCACTTTATATAAACCTATTAAATTCCTCTTTCCAACAGTGAAATAATTTTCTAAATTAGACACGTTTGAGGAGAAAAATGATCCACATAATAGTCATAATTTTATACAATTTTTTTTTTCAAAATCTCCAAAAAAACAAGAAAAAATATAAACTAAAATTTTCTTTAGCAACCTCAATGAACAAAAGAATATGGCTGTAAATAATGTGAAAAATGGTAGTTAGAAAAAGGTAGCTGGAGAGTGCTTTAATACCATGATAGAGTCTGAAAAACTCTTCAACAAGATCTTTCCAATAATTCATTATAAAAACCATGAAGCTAATGCATTACACACAAATAATAAACTATCTATTATCCACAAATATATTATACAATGAATAGCTCACCTTGTATTGTTCTATGAATGACTAGGTGAATAGGTATGAATATAGGTGGAAGATAGGTGAATCCCAACCATACCATGCATGTAAGACTAACTTAACCTTAATATGTGGAATAAAGGAATCAATAAAACATCCTCATACATGTGGGATAAAGTTCCCCAGTGTACACAAAAAACATCTAAGAAAGCTAAAAATAAATGTGTAGGAAAAAATATTAAAGGAAAAAGCCTACACTAACAAAAAATAATATCAAACTCTAGAAGTAGATCAATTGTAATTCCATCATGCCTGAATCCACTTTAGAATCCCAGAAAATATCATATTTAGTATGGATAAAATGTTATTAAATAATCTCTTGAAATAATATTGGCCTATGCTAGACACAATTATAAACAAGTCTCTTGCATTTCATCCACAAACTGATGGAGAAATAAAATTGTTAAATATGATGATAGTGCATATTCTTAGAGTGTAAAATTAAAATAATCAACACACTTATGATGATTTTTTCCTATTCATTTAGGACAACTATAAAAAATCTCCTTATAGCTCTATCACTCACAACCCTTTTTAAGTTTACTTGGGTTTACAAACTTTGGCACCCATTGATGTATTTTATCATGTTCCAATATTAACAAAAACAACTCCTTCAAATAAAAAATGAAGTTAACAAAGCTATTAAATTCATCAAGAACATTCAACATAATCAATAGTAAATACAAACAATTTTTCATCAAACTAATGTGAAGTACAAATAACACCATAACAAACATCAAATGTTGCACACCTTTCATGTTGGTAATTGAGTTTGGCTACACCTATAGAAGGAAAAAATGATTCAACCTTAATAAAAACCCTATCCCCTTTGGTATGATCCCTATACCATCACCAAGAAAATATGAGATAATAATTTTGAGCTTAATCTTCTTTCTTATCTTTGGTTACATCAATTATTTAACATAAAAATCTTGCACCATTACTTTCCACCCTCATTAGATACTTTAAATACTACAAAGACTCTTTAACATATAGACATCAATCTAGACTACAGTGTCCTAGAAGAATTTAATCAATTCATTGATGCTCAAGTTAACCAAACGTGTTGACAAGAGATCATTCTCTTCTATATCACCAAAGAAGGTCAAGTGCCTTCCCAAGGAAAATTATTTGTAGAAGCATAGGTTGCAACTTTGTTTGCATATATTTTACCACAACTACATATAATGGGGACCATTTCTCTTCAATGACAAGTGAATAATCCAAGAGGATCTAAACCACTATATATTACCATATTTTATCATTTTTCACATCCAATCTTGTGTTAATGTCAATAACATTGACATTGGGTTCCACACCTATGTAACAATATGCAAAATCAAACTCCACTTTTGTGTTACTGCATAATTCCTTTATTTTAATAATTATAGACCATATCTCATCATTAAAAATAGTTAGTGATGTAATAACACTCCATTTTATCAAAACACTTTATTTTAACATAGTGCTAATCCAATTATGACAAACTATTGAGTAAAATTAGAATGTATAAAATATTTAGTAAATCACATAAGACTAAGTTAGAACTTACCATAAATGGAAATATGATAAAAGGATAAAATTTGAAATAAAACTGTTATAACCCAGATATGATTTAGTATAATAATGATTATGTGATTGATTATGAGGCTATGTTTGATTATTGTGAATCAGGAATAAGGCTCCACTTGGAACTTGGACCAGGTTGGTGTGTATTTTTGTCTATAGGGTGTGATAGTGTTTAATAGGTTTTTTTTCACTCTATGTAAATTTAAACTAGTGTCCTTTCAACTGTTGGTCTTATGTGTGTGATCTAAGTTCTTTGATTTTATGTGAAATCTACTTTTTACCTTCTTCTTCACTTGAAACCCTATCTCAATATGAAATGCCAAATAAATAGAAAAAATGGGAAAACAATTTTAGTGGTTGAATTTATGCTTGAAATTAACAACCCCTATGTTGAGTACTACCTACATACCAATACTTTAAAGATGGATAAAAATACATGTAGTTATCTAATGCTACGATGGTGTGTGTGAAATACAGGTGTAAATGTTATATGTTGGAGCAATCTTGGTGTAATTTTTATGCCTCAAAAATGTCTTGTGACCTTAGAAGTGTATTCAAAATTATCTCAAAGATAATTAATTTCTATGGACTCAAAATTGGGAAGATAGGTGTTCTCCTCTCAATGTGCAGTTAGAATAATTTTGGTGTTTGTAATATGGAAGCCTTTTTCATCTAGTGAACAAAGGAATGGATATTGTGCTTGTATAGTGGTATTTTGGAAAATTCCTCAAATGGGACTTGAAAAATGTGTGGTATGACCTAATAGGTGAATTTTAATTTGAGTAATTAGCTATTGTTTTATAGGAGGATGAAACTAGAAGATTCAAGCATATCGATGGGTGGGATAGTCTGGAATAAGCGGCCTTATTCAAGGAGTAAAGGCAACTAAACTATAAGTTTGGATCAATATAATGGTGATTTTAGGCTTCTTGGAATGAATAATATGAATATCAAGTATTATAATTGATTAAGGATAAGGAGCATTCACATATATGTAGAGAAATAATGGTTTAGAATCATGGAACTAAGCATGAGCTATGCGTGTACAAGGAGTGATCACAAGTGCATTATTGTAGCATTAAATGTTAATTTTAATGACTACATTTCCCCAATTTTATTCTATCAATGCAAAAAAGTAAAAGTACTAGAGTATAATAAAGAGAGTTATACCTAAGCTTACTTATGTTCATTAGGCTTGGATGTAAGCCACACATTGAATTATGTTTCATACAAACCTATAATGAAACATGTATAAATTAATCCTTATTTAAGATGAAAATATTAAATTAAAAATAAGAAAACTATAAATCAAATAATAATGAAGGAATACACTATTTGCTTATATGAACCATTGTGTTTTTTGGTGTAAAAATTTATGATTGGATAGGGTATGACCCTTAGAGATATTTCTTTGATTGAAAAACTTGGATTGGATTGTGTATGCTTAAATCCTCATTTTTAGGAGAATTTTCTTAAGAAATTAAGATGTGTTTGACTCTGTAGATGATATTTTGTGATTATGTAGCACCTTAGTCTTTTACACTTAGAAAACACAGACCCTGGTTGTTCCTCTTAGTTATACACATGTTTTACTTATACAAGCCTTGCATCTACTCTATATTATGCCCCTTGGAATATCTCTTAGTCTAACAAGTCTTATATTGATGACATATACATCCCATATTATCCAAAATGCTTAAAATATACTTATCTTACACCTCTATAAGTTATGAGCATGTGCCTACTCTCCTTCTCTCTAGACACTAATGTCCAAGAGAAATAGTAGTATTGACGTTATTGTCCTACCTCGACACAAGTGTCTAGTGCCCTGAGTCATCCAATTTGAAAATGAAATGTATTACAATGGTTAGCCTAAGTATTTTAATGTGAGTTATTTGCCGAATATAATTGGTATAAATAATATATTAAACCTCATTCATTCACCACATACAACCTAGAAATCAAACCAAAAGATCACTCAAAAATCACTCAAGTTACCAAATGTTTTCCTATTCTACCATATTCTGATATCAATCAAAAAACATCCTAATTATAGGTCTGAAATATTAAAGGAGTAGTTACACGGTCTTATTTTCTAAGTTACAAGCTAGGTCACTATTTTATTTGCTTTAAACACATTGCATGATTCACACACAATCCAACATATACGGGAGAGCTACATGAGTTTGAGTCCCTCTTATGGAGTATTGGCTATGCAGGCAGTGCCCTTAGATAATAAGGTGATTATGGGTCAACTTGACACCATGTGCCCACTAACCCATTTTCCCCCAAGGTCACATTAAAGATGGAAAGTTAGAGTTTTTCCATTTAACCATAAGCAACAATACATGATATAGATATAAATGCACAAGATTGAAAGTGAATCCAAACCCAAAAGAATCTAGGTGGTTGTATCCTATTTCAACTAATATTCCATATTAGACACTAGCATCGAACATGGATAATAAAATCAATACAACTATCTAGATCTAACACAACTATCTAGAGAGCCATAGACACTAGATATAGAATCTGATGATTGATATAAAACTATATTCTTACTTGATTTTAGATTATTCCAGATCCAAAACTATGTTAGCATTATAACCAATTGATTACTTTATTTATTTGTCATTTTTATATCCAGCATAGTTTTACTTTCCATTACTATCTCATTTCAGTCTAATAAATTCAACATATCATACATCTGAGTTTAGCAAATTAATTGGCCTACTATAGATTTGATATTCACCCTTGTGCCATATTATTTCTATATCCTTAACCCTGTCTACCCAAGTAAGGATTAAATAATCCAAATTAAGGTTAAACATTTGGTGAACCTGACCCATGTGAATTCAATTTTTTTTTATATTTAGGGTTATAAACTAGTTGGTGTTTCAGATTGTTGTATTTTTAAATTTTATATTGGTACTATTTTACATGCAACTTAGACATAGCCCTAGATTACAAGGTGATGCTATTGAGCATATAGAGCTTCCCCTCAACCCATCCAACGTGTCTCAAACTAATAAGGGATAACATACCTTGGATCATGATGATACCCATGTTGATAATGAAAAAATGTTGATAGGGTTATCATAGAAGAAGATTCTAATAATGAAAATCTATAAAAATATGAAAATGACCAAGCAGACAATGACTAAGTGCATGTAATTACAATGTTTTGTGAGTGCATTTGATAAAATCCTAAAGATCTGAATGATATCCTAAAAACTATACTTGAATCCAAAAATTAAAAAACTTTAGTGGATAAATCCCTCCCCTTGAACACACTACAACTCAATACATCTAATTGGGGAACAGACTATGTGCTTCAACATTTGTTCCCTAAAACTACCATTGATACATCTATTATGAACTTACCTTTTATTTTAGCACAAATACCATTTTCAATGCCTATTACAACTCAAAACATGTTTCCATCCCTTGTGGTCACTACTTAAATTGCTAATCAAAATTCCACTGGGCCTACAATTTAATCACTTCTTCAAGTCATAAAAATCTTGTAGACAAGGTTTACAAACCTTGAATAAAAGGATTCAAAGTATTCACATGCCATAGATTCACAAGATGTGTTGTATAACCATGTTGAACTTGAGATCTCTTTGTACCCTTTGCCTACTATATTTTTTGCACCTAAGTTCACATTTTATGATCGCAAGGGTGATCCTAAACAATATCTTCAAACCTTTTATGCAGCATGCCTTGATTATGATTCCAATGATAGTTTTGACCAATTTATTTCCAAGGAGCCTCAAGGACTATTCTTTTAGGTGGTTTTATGACTTACCTATTCAATCCATGAAATCATTCAAACCTCTTGTAGATGATTTTTTAGGACACTTTTCTATTAACATTACCATAAATGTTTCCTATGTTCAAATTGCAAATGTCAAACAAGAAACCAATGAATTATTCAATGAATGTCTTTAGACATAAGACAATGCTAGCTAAAATGAAAAATACTATGGTAGGCGAAGAGTTACAAGACATATTCAACCAATGTTTACTTTCTCCTTTACATGAGTCCATTATTTTCAAAAAGTTTCAATATTTAGATAATTTATGCCATGTATGGGATTTTGAAACAAAGATTATACCATTAAATAATCTCAATTATGTATCAAACACACCAGCTACATCTACATATAATACATAATTTACAATTAAACTAAGTTATAAGGTAAACATGTGGATCAAAATCCACATTTTTGAGTTTTGGAGTAGATAACATTGGGTTTTGGATGTGCTTGATGAGTTTCGTGTTTGTGTTATAGCCCCCTCTTTTTTTAGGGTCCATTTCTCTATTTTTGGCTAAGTCTTAACTTTATCTCATAGCCTTCCATATGGTGCTCTAGTGCTCATTTATCATGAATAACTCCTCAATTCACCTAGGAGTAGTGTGCACTCTCCATGTGGTAATTAGGCACTCATTTGAAGTAGGTTTATTTTGTCAAAACTTCAAGCAGTGCCATGGTAGATAGAGTAGTGGGTGAGGCCCACTATGTAGTTATAAATAAATGTGGGCTTTTCATGTGGCACCCCCATACTCATTTTTTCAAATGAATTCTTAGATTCTCTAGGACTAGTGCCATATCACCACATGACATCACAACACTCTTTGGAAGCAAAGCTTTCTTTGTTAGAGTTTTGAATTGTGTGATTAGTCGATAAGGCTAGGAATGTGACCCATCAATTAGTTGTAATGAGAAGGGAGTGGAACTTTTTATGTGACATCATGGTACTTATCTAAAGCAAAACTTCCCTATCAGACCTTTAATCAATGTCATTGGATGAGAGGAGTGGGTCCTCTTTTCCTAAATAAAAATCTAAAGGTAGTTTCAGAGGCATACACATGTCACCACCATGCTTCTTCTAAGCATCATGGGCATCATAAAGAATTATAGTTTTGCCATATCTGTGATTCTGAATACTGATTAAATTCATGAGCTAGAGTTCCCTTGTAAGTTTTAATGACCTCATCATGAGTACAATTACTTGGTTCTAGGTGTCATTTCCTCATAAGGCCCTGATGCCTATATAATCAGAGCTATTTTATTTTATAAAGGGCAAGTAGATGAATAATTGCTTTTGATAGTATCATAAAGTGACCATTTTTAATAGTCTCGTTTTATAATAGAAGTAGTATTAGTTAGCATTTTTCATTCTTAGACTTTAGTAGGCACCCTCATAGGTAGGATTAAATATTGTATATTGTGCCCATCGAGGCCTTTGGTATTTTATTCTCCACTTAACAATGAAGAGGATGTGATTTTTTGTGTCAAAATAAGTGAAAATTTATTTATGTTTTTATTTTCTATTATCACTTGGATGTACCATAAGAGAAGAGGTTTTATAGGCCTCTAATCCAAGTGGAAAAATGGGGACATCTCACTTTATATGGGTGAGAAAACTTGTGAGATGAACCTCTAAATTTGGGGCTAGTTCCCCTTGATGCACCATTTAAGCTCAAGCTTCTACAACTATCAACTTGGGAGGTTTAAAAGGGTTGAAATAACATAAAACAAACCTAAAATATGAAGTTGATACACCAAATAAATTTGATGAATTCCATCCACTTGCATTCCACACTTGAGACCAAAGAACCAACTAAAACATAACATTTCCCAAATCTATACCTTCTTGCATCAATATTACATTACGGGATCCTAGATGATATACAAGGTTAGGAGGAATAGATAAAAGGTATTTAATGACTCTAATGAAAATAATACTCACTTCAACCATGAACATCTCTTGAAACACTTCACATGCCCTATAAGAAGAGTCTGTAAATAGGTGAAAAAATGAAGTACAATGATAAGGAATCCATAGTCTTCACTAAGAAAATTCAACATTCAAATAGATAAAACTATGAAAATTCATGAGAGAGGTAAAAAAATTGGGCATTTTATTGATTATAAGGTGTTAAATTGAGTATGGATTCACCATACTCAGGTGGAGCATCCATACAATGCCAAAATGGCCAACTCTTATAGAGATTGAGAGGAGAGAGAGAAAGAAGTATAAGGGTCCCTTAACCATGTGTCAATCTGAGAAATTTTTTTAAAATTACATGTGGAAGAGAGGTGGGTTGATCTATGCCAATTCATACTTCATAATTTTCCAAAAATAGTCATAAAGATAGTGAAAAGTGGCACAAAACTACCATCTTGACATAAAAAATTGCCCACTTGAGTTGCCTTCCAAAACTATCTCTATCATTTAAAATGGTTAGGTATGATTATTGGTATGATAAATTGGGTTAAAAAAATCCCCCAAATTCATTGGATTGATGTCTGACCATCCTTATTCTTGTGGACATGCAAAATCATCACTGGTAGTTTTCAAAAGGCTCTTTTATATGCACCTTCTCCACTTGTCATTCAAAACTCATAAATCATCATAACTGATCCATTAAAAATATGAAATGACACTTTTAAAGAGCTTCCATTACCACCATTTACAATAAAAATCTTTTTAAATGTCCCCCTAATTACTTTTCATCACTTTCCCAAGTGTTCACTATTTTGGCTCACTATACTGGCTGAAAGTGAGAGTCTATTTGGGATACTTAGGATTTGTTTCATGAGGTGAGATGAATTTTTCAAGTTATTTAAAGTGTACATATTCCATACAAAACTTGTTTCATCTCCTAAATCCCTTTGTATCTCTCTCACTACTCAAAATGGCCAAAACAAGCCTAGTTTTTCCCTATTTCATACAATTAAAGCACATGTGTGGAATTATATGAGAGTCCAATACAGCATACATGTGGTTTCATGGCCATATCCTTTCATTTTTATTATCAAACTACTCTATCTTTCCAATCAGGTCTTTGTGAGGGTTTTATAACGGTTTTGAGTGACCTAGGATCTTAACCTTCATTCATAGCCATTTCACATTATGCCTCCCTAAAAATTAAACTGAAGGCTCCTCAAGTACCCTCTATAACTCTCATAAATGTCTCAAGGTCCCATTTATTAGTTCATGAAATTTGTGAGTAAAGAAAGTTGACCTTCAAGCTCCATTTCTTGCATTCTATGAGGGGTTTGATCCATTCCCTACCAAAATAGCTTCTTGATGAGTTCCTTTGTCAACTAAGTGTTGTATCACCTCTATATATTCTCCAATAACATTATAAAACTGATAGGGGATATCATTGAGAGATATAAACATGAATGGCTCTTCCTTAAGATTAGGCCTAAACCTTATGCAAGGAGTCTGCCTATAACCTTGTGTTAAAAAATAACTCTTTATTGATAATTTGTTGCCTCTAAAAACTTATACACCTCAAATATTATTTTAAACACATGTAAAAATACATTATAGGACTTTACAAAATCTATAATTAAGAATGACCCTCTATTTGGTATTAGACCCATTACTTGCACAAATGGCTACACCTAAAAACCTAGTAGCTCCAAGAAATTTGTATTATTTCCAACCCTATAATCATGTTTTACTGATGGTATTATATGTTATTTAACTCACCAAACCTTCTTGTAAACCTTCCTTCACTTTTGGTATGTTGTTTATTTTTCCTAATTTTGTAAGGTTTGTGTAAGAGAAAAGTGACCCCTGTCTGAGCCAAAATAGGGGACACTTACCTTATTTATTTCAAACAAAAAAATATTATATATAATATCTTGGGTCATAATTATGACCTCCACAAATTTTGGGCTTCTAACTCCAATGTATGACCCTCCAACTGATCTAAAACTCAAGATTGAGTTTCTTGATAAAATGCCTACAGAGTTAGAAGGGAAAGGACTATGTTTTTGTGAGTTTAGGGTCTGTAGATCATAACATAAACTCATTTTTATGTTCATGATACTTATCTCCATATTTATTAGGATATAAACCATCTTCATTCCTTCCCTTACTTTTCTTGAAAGTCAAAACCCATACTTTGTTTAAGCTTGGAAGGTGACCCTGCTTGACTGAGGTAGCAAACAAGGGTACTATTGGTGAATATCTTCTTGTGTGGGAATATTCTAGGGTGTTAAGATATATCTATATCCTCTTGATAATAATTCAAAATAAAAACAATATCCTTCCTTGATCCATAGTGATTCTAACATCTACAACACCAACCATGTTCACTCTTGGCTCATTCCTGGCCTAACTTGGCTATAGTTGTGTTCATTGCCCTACCTATAGTTCCCAAGGGTCAATTGGGTCATGGTTTTGAAGGTAAAAATGGTTGGATCATGGTAGTGAATTATAAATCTTTCTTTCCTAAACTCCCATGTTTTTTACACATTCTTGAACAAAGAATGTGATCACATTCCCTATAGGACTTAGACATAAACCTACAAGCCTGTAGGTTTCTAAGGTATGATTTTGACCTTAAAATGTATGCCATTTATTTTTATGTCATATTATCACTATTTTATTATCATCTCATCTTATTTCATTCTATATTTTCACCTTAAAGATCTCCCTTTCCCATGACTAAGATCAAACTCAAGGCTTTACCTGTAGATGCCTATTTCTAAGTTTGTAGGTGCAATGAGTTTGATTTGGATCATGTTGAACTCATATAGGGGATTATTGAGATTTTTTATTATCTTTTAACATTAATATTCACCTTATTTCTCATTATGAACCCTCAATTCCATGTTTGTGCTAAATCATTGAGACACTGTCTTCCCTATCATGTATGTGACTATGACAGTCCTATGTACGAAC
This sequence comes from Torreya grandis, assembly GCA_037957365.1. Lineage (NCBI taxonomy): Eukaryota > Viridiplantae > Streptophyta > Pinopsida > Cupressales > Taxaceae > Torreya > Torreya grandis. The sequence continues at coordinate 193,795 of JARHVA010007807.1, forward strand.
ATGGAGCATTCATTGGTTTTTCAAGACATTATATTTGACTTTTATTATACTCTCTTACTATGAAATCATAATTTTAATCACTTAGCATCATTAAATTTGATAACATAGCCTAGGACACCAAAATGAGATGTAAATTAACATTTTGGTCACTGTCTTGTAGACATCACTACCTTGTTTTAGTGGTTTTTTCCATATTTATGCTTTGTAACATCCAATCTCCACTCATATTTGGCTTCTAAAAATTTTAATAACTATTTTAGGTGGATAAGGCTACCCAAATATCTAATTTTAAAAGTTGGATCATCTAGCAAGTGACTTTTGTGATGTCCTAAAAAACCTTCAAGGCCTTTGTTTGACATATTCAGGGCAAAAGGGTTTGAGCACAATCCAAGGTTCCAATTTATGCTTTGACACTTCCATTACCAAAATAAGATGATAAATATCCCCAATTGTATTGACCACTTTCTTATAACACCTCCAAAATGTTTGCCTATGTCCTTAGATGTAGATGGTCATCTCTTCTATGCAAGCAGGACTAAGAACACTCTCTAAACATGCAAGTTTGAAGTGCTTACATGCCTTCATCAAAAATTTAAATGATCATTAGTGATATAAATAGAATAATAACCATTTAAAATATTCAAAATCACACTTGTGATGTCAACATGCTCCTATAGATGGAGATTTGACTATTGCATATAAGTAAGAAGATGAAGAAGTAAGATTTTTCAAGGGTAAGACTCCCCAAACACTACAAAAGCACTTGTTATCCATTACATATAACTTAAACTTTATGAGAATCATATAAACAACATCAAATCACTTTTATCAATGTGGAGAGTTATTTACAAAGCAATTGAGATGACTGTTGGTGCAAACTATTAACATTTTGCATGCATGATCAAGCCTAAAAGGGTTTTTTTTGGACACTTGACCTCTCCAAAGCTAAAAGGACCATGTGAATGTCTTGGAAAGTATATGTAAACTCCTTTAATAGCCAAATACATCAATCCAAAGCAAGATAAATTGAAATAGATTCAAAAGAGACCCCCTCTTCAATGCAAATTCTCAAAAACTACCTGAGGTGTTAATGATTGTTCATAGAGGAGGATGAACCAAAATTTTAAAATTATTATTATGGATGTGGAGTATAATCAAATCCCTATCCACCCCCAAAATCATTTCTTCCAACTTTAATTGTATGGCTTATGGTGAGCACTTGAAGTTGAGCCTTTTTGTATGTCAAGAGGAGAAAATGAGAAATGAGTTACAGAAGAGGCTTTTTGTAATCTCATTAAAGTCCAAACATGGAAATGAGTGTGGGAAGGTGACTAGTTTCTCTTCTCACGTTTTTGGTTGATGATGGACTTGGAAAGTCTGTACAAGTGCCCAAAAGCTCCTATTTTTTAGGGAAAACTGATCCTTCTTGATCAACCTACCAAATTTTAGTTAAGGATAGATACTACAGACTCTTTAGGACACATGGCACGTGATATGACTTTTTTAAACTTGAACACTTCCCAAAAAATCTATAAAAATCATTAAATGCACTTAAAATGACATATAAATGACCTAAAAATGATAAATAGACCTAGGGGACCAATAACCACAGGTATTATAGCATAAAATGACATTAATTGATCTTTGAAACACTATATAACATCCATTTATACCCCCTATAGACCCTAAAACTCAATTTTTTGCCTATAGGTGCCCTAGTTTGACTAAAAAGACAAACTTGGTCAACATTTTCATTTCTCTAATTCTATAGTATTTATTCTTATTTATGCTATAGGCTTTAATTCATGCATATTCTCCTTTAATAGTCTATAAAGTTAAAGTATTCTAGACACTTTATGAAATTGTAGGTTAATATTTTTAAAGATCTCTATGCATCACCTTAGTTAGTATTTATTCTAAGTTTTACTCACATTTATTCCTCACCCTTTCCCCCAAACCAATCCAAAGAGCCTAAATATAAAACCCTAAAGGTCACTTTATAGACCACATTTGAGTCCCACATATGTAAAGATTCCCATAGAGAGTTGTTTTCCTAGAGTGAAAGTTTTAGGCATCAAAAGTTTTCTTTTATGGCATGCTTGGTGGGACCTAAACTACTATTCTACCTGAATAGAAGTTAGACTGTATGATCCATAAGCTTGTTATAAGGTTCCAAACAACAAAGAATCTAGTCTTTTTATCACCACCTTTGGTATCTACAACTCACCAAAGAAATGTAGGATCAAGTACAATGCAACAACCATAATAGATGGCCATCCAAGGACCATTGAGGAAATTCATGACATGGAATAATGGTATCCCAATCATCCCTCCAATATCCCTAACTGTGTGGGATCCTATTCCTAATAATGCATTGAAGGCACTCCCCAAATTCTCAAAGGAAGATTTCAAAAGCATGGTAGAACATCTTTAAGATGTTACAAACATTTGTACTATGTATTATGTCACACAATAAAACATATATTTAAGGATAGTAGTCACTTATTTCAAATAAAAATCTCTTGATTAGTACTAATCCATATCACCCAACTCCATCACCACCTGGGATGACTTGGGCAATAAGTTTTTTGAGCAATTCAATGAGAAGGTAGACCAGTCTTCTCTCCTACAACAAGTAATCACTATCAAAAGAGCCCCACAAGAGGCTATTATTGATTTTAATACCAAGTTTGATAAGACCTAGTAGAGGATCCCAATAGAGGCTCAACCACCTATAGGTATGGTTACTTTATTTTATCTTAAAGCCTTTAACTCAGACATAGCTATCATTATCTAGTCTCTTAGAGGCCAGATGTTGTCGGACACATATGAGCTAACAATTAGAGCTGAGAATAAATTGATAGATTCCAAAAATATTCCCCCTTAATAATCAATTCTAATGTTCCCCAAGATATTGATGCAACTACAAAAATAAATCCCATTCACCTCACAGGCATCACCTTCCATGTATGTGTATCTACCTACCCAAGTGAGCATATCCTCCTCATCTTTGCTAGCTGTAGAGATGAATGACATGAAGATCATCTTGTGAAACTTCTCTAATGAGATAATAAACCTTAAAATGTATTAGGCCATGCACCCAAAACCCCCTTTCCAAAATTACTAGGAAAGGAGAGCACCATATTAGTAGAACTAGTACCAATAAAAGTAGAGGATGAATCATCAAGCACCAAATCACCGGATGTGACCCATAAATCATTTTTTTCTAGTACTTGATCCATTACAAATATTATCACCAAGTGCAAATAAATATTTGTTATCTAGACAAAATAATATGGTGGATAACTCAAATTCATGGTGCTTTCCATGAAATGATGCACATACACCACAAAATTGTTTGAGAGCTAATCTACAACAGAAGGTTACCAAGTAACAAAGGCAAGGGAACACACCTAATTCACCCCCTGGGTACTAAACCCCAAGAATTGAGAATGTTATTTTAATGGAGTAGATGTATGGGATGTCTTTAGAGAAGGAAAAGGATATAGCCTCAGAACATGTGTTTTTTGTTGGGTAGAGGATGAGCATGTGGTCTACACAAGTGAGATCTCTGTGTTGAATGCCCCATGGGTCTAATCAGACTACTTCACCTAATTCAATAAGAGATCAGATAAAGCCCCAAAATCCTTTACAATGCCTAAGGTGACTTTCAAAAAGGGACTAGAAACCCAACTGCCACCTTTGACTTATCAAAAATGGGGTGAAATAACACAAAACAAGCTAGGGGACCCTGAGGTCTGACCACAAGGGTCGTACAACATAGTAGAGTAGATAAAGAAGGCTCCCACTAATTTTTCCCTCTAGGATGTATTATCTATTTCTAAATAAAAATCCTTATTGAAATAAGCATTTAAAGGCCAAGAGAAACCTATGCAAGCTATCCCAACTGCAGAGCCAACATAAGATGAAGGAAAAGAAACTAGTAGTAGTGCACAACCTCATATACCATTCACATTTGAAAACTCTCAGGAAAAGGTAAGTAAGATAAAATATACCCCATTTTATTTGAATCTCATTATAGGAAAGATGTTTTTTCATAATTCCATGATTGATTTTGGCACCAGCACTATGGTAATGCCTAAGCAGATTATGGATGCACTACAACTATAAAATGAACCCTTAAATAAAGGGGTGATGTAATTGGATGGGAAAAAGGTTCAGATCATTGGTTTCATCAAATCCTTTCCATTTAACCTATACTCTTTTTTGATCATAATAGTTCCCCAAGAAGTTGTGGTGATTGAAATCTCACCAATCTTCAAACTATGTCTATAAAGAGATTTCACCACCAAAATAGGTAGATACTTGTTTTTGGACTGGTCCCATCTAATCCTAAGGACTAAATATGGCTTGAAGTTGAAGGTACTATTAGATATTATATATTTTTAACACATAGTGTATGAGGCTATGGTAAATTTTGAAATAATGCACACTTCTTTCTATAAGAAAGAGATATATTATGTAGAAATTCTTGAATAAAAGGAGTGGCTTACAATAGGAACCTGGAGGAAGAGGTCCTCACTAATGAGTTCATTGAGAATGATCCTTTTATGAATTTTTATTCCACTAGACTTAGGACCTTTTTAATTCATGATGAGGATTAGGTCATCCCTGAGGTGATGAAGAAAGAGGAGAATCAATGCAAAGAACTTAAAAGTGAGTTTAATTTTTGGACCCTACATTTCAACAGTGCAAAATGCAAGACTGGTTCTAAGGCAGGCATCCAATTCATGTCTCTATCTAGGAAGGAGACATTAAGATCCTTCTAATTATAACTCTCTTACACAAATAATGAATCCAAATAATAATTTTTAGTCCATGGCCTCAACCTCACTAATCACATGGGCATGAAGTAGCTAAAAGTGTTCAGAGATTTTGAATTAGTGGTGAGACAAGTAAGAGGGTTCATGGCTATGAATAATGTCTGAATGAGATCCTACCACCATAAAATATGGAATTTTATTCAATAATTTGAATCTTTCAACATTAAAATCCCTAAGACCATGAATTCATAGGTAGACAGGATGGCGACAATCGATTCCTAGTTTGATTTGGTGATAGATTTATTCACTAATGAGTAAGCAATATGAGTGATCATCAGACCTACCATTATTGAAAATGAATAGAACTAGAAAGTGTTTGAAAATGATGAAAAAATCATTATGTTTCTCTATTATTCATGTGAATTTATGGAGTATTTGTAACTGAAGATTGAAAAAGCCTACAGGGTTCAGATCATGCAACTAAAATCTAATAAGCTGTTGAAGGGTCTGGTCATCCTATAGAACCTTTTTGATTTTAATGACATGAGGAATGACAAATGGAATTTTTTCATAGATAAAAATGACTAATCTAAGATTGATGTCATAGAATGAAGGAAATTGAAGGTTGGAAAAGAGGTTTTCCAAAAAGATAAGGACTAACTAGTCTCTTTCCGTAACAAATATGGAGTGATAGCCTGGACCTATGACAACCTAAAGGGGTAAAATCATGAGTTAATTTAATATACCATTAATATATTAAAGGGATCTAAGCCTTCCTGGAAAAATTAAAGACCAGTTAACCTAAAAATTGAGATGGATCAGGAACTAAGGAAATTGATTGACTCTAGAATTATATACCCAATTAAACATTCAACTTGGGTGTCTAACCTAGTTCCAATGAGGAAGAAGAATGTATAAATATGGCTATGCATAGACTTATGGGATTAGAATAAATCATATCATGAGTCTTGACTATACCTCAAATAGTGAATGTCACCAATAGAGGATGATATCAAGTATTACATGGATCTATCCAAGATCCCATCAGACACCCACAAGTCATGGGAGTCATTTTATGACGTAGTATGATAGTTCAACCCCAAAAATAAATTGATAAAGGGAATAAGGGCATAACTCATCTGAAGAGATTGGTTCCAAGTGACAATAGATACCTATTATAAATATAGTTAGGAAATTGGTAAGACTAAGTAAACTTTCAAAGACATGGATACAAATAAGCAATTTAAAAACCTCTAAGATGAGTACCATGAGGTGGAAGTTCTGGTAGAAGGATAATTTTCTATCGAGGAATAAAAGGAAGAGGAGGATGTTCCTTCTAAGGAGGAAGAGAACACCCCTCTAAAGAATGAAGAGGAAGTTGTGTTGATTCAGAGTCTCATAACCTGGCTAGCCCCTCTATATCCATACCCAACTGCTCCACAATAATATTAGGCCTCTTTAAGCTATCTTGAAGTGGGGTCCTTTGAGCTCACCTTTGGGGTGCAATCCTCTATTTCTCCCCCTGATCTCCCATAAAATAAAGTACACTTTTCCAAGCCCATTTTTTATACCTCCACTTCATTATTCACTCCCTTTTTACCCTCCATTATTTCTACCAACCTTTTGATACTCTCCACTACCCAACCAATCACTTTCCTATCATCATTTCCCTCTACTCATCCCATCACTTCACTCATGCCACTTTCCTTTGCACAGTTGATCACCTCCCTTATGCCATTTCTCACTACTTTACCCTTATCATCCACATCATCATCCATCATGGTGTAATCAACTTCTACTCCACTTTACACCTTCCCACCTTTCTCTCCTTCCACCCTAACCCTTTGCCTGCTCACCTTCAATGGAATAGTGTCCACTATTTCATAACAAAAAGTGACCATTCCCTTTGGGTACCATAAGGATCCTCCTTCATGGGTTAAAATATTTAGTTATAGGATTAGTTTCATCAGCAGATAGAAAATACTAGGTAAGCCTAAAATGTCCTAGCAAAGAAAAAAAAGGAAAATAGGCCAAGGCCCAAGCGATGCCTCACATGCAGTCATTCTTTGACCTGAAACAACAATCTTTAATTATTACACACATAGTGCCCCAAGTAATCAAGCCCCCAAAATAGATGTAGTCAGGGGAATACTCAATATATGCCATCAATCTCAACCTCATCCAAGCCAGACCCACTGATAGGGTCAAGTTGATGGAAAAACATAGAAGTCCATCACTACAAAATATATCAATCCTAACTGATGGTTAGAGAAGAAAGAGCTAAAACTCACAAGAGTGGAAGGTAAAATTGACTACCTCAATACTGAGGCCAAGGAAAAAGATGTGGAGATCAAAAAAATGAGGTCTAACCTTTATAACCACATCTCCAATGAGACATTCTAGGTGGAAGCCAACTAGAGAACCAAACTATATATCTAGGTTATAAAACTAAAGACCGAAATAAAAGTTCTAAAGAAGGAGAAGTAGGCTATGGAGAATAAGCTACATAAGAAGGAATTATAGCTTGTGTAGACCCATAAAATTATTTTAGACTCTAATAGAGCACATCAATAATTATAACATCAGATGGAGCAAGAGTCCTCAGCCAAGGACCAAGAGATCTTGCAATTAAAGAATGATATCACCACCCACTCATAGACCATAGTGATCCTCCCCATGGTTTAGAAATTATATTTATCTTATTGGGAGAGTATTAATAATATGGTTGCAAACTTGAAACTAGTACTCACGTTCATCATGGACTTGTAGAGGCTAGGATCTTAGGTGACCATGTTCGTAGATCATTTCCTTACCTTTGTGTCCTCAAAATTTCAAGATTCACATCTCTTGGTCTAGGAGCTATATAGTGTAATAGATGGGATGTTACAAGTAGTAGGGGTGGTTAATCAAAGTTAGATGGTGGCAAAATTAAATGAGTTTCTAAGTTGAAACAAAGTAGAAATAAAGTGTAAGGCATTCCTAAATGCCTTAGAAAAGGAGGTCTAGGATATAAAGGGGTACATCGAATAATTAGTCCAGTTGGGACTTCCCTCCCCATTCCTTGTAGATAAAACTATCCTCTTAGAAGACAAAATAAAATAGCTACTAGAGTAGAATCAGAATGACCAAACCATGTTCACAGTTCTTGATCAATTGCTAAGTGTTTCCAAGGTGGAGATCATATTACATCCACTCACCCAATTAGAGTTTCAAATGTTGGTAGTTGTTCAGAGCTTGAACAACATCTCCTTTAAGGAGATCATTGATTTGGATAGAGTTTTTGAGGCTATAAAAAAGAAGACTCAACCTAAATAAGAAGAGTGGATACATTTGAAGGATACTTCAGAACTTGTAAGTTTTGTGGGCTCTGCTCCTTTTTGTAGTTTTACCTTGACTAGTCTACAAAACCAAAATTTTGGGTTCTTACATCCATAGGCATATTCTCGTACAATTCACTAGGAACTATGGATCAAAATCCACATTTTTGAATTTTGGAATAGTCAATGTTGGGTCTTGGACGTGCTTAACGAGTTTGGCATTTGTGTTGTGGCCCCCTTTTTTAGGGGTCCCTTTCTCTATTTTTGGCTAAGTCTCAGATTCCTCCCATAGCCTTCTATGTGGTACCCCAGTGCTCATTTATCATGAATAAGTCCTCGATTCACCTAGGATTAATGCCATCTCTCCATGTGGAAACCAGCTTCTCATCTGAAGTAGGTTTATTTTTTCATAACTTCAAGTAGCACCAATGGCCAATGGAGTAGTGGATAGGGCCCACTATGTAGTTATAAATAAACATGAGCTTTCCATGTGGTTCCCAAATTCTCATTTTTTCAAATGAATGCTTAGTTTCTCTAGGAGTAGAGCCAAATCACCATGTGGCATCATAACACTCCTCAAGAACAAAGTTTTCTTTGAAAAAAGTTTTGAATCATGTAATTGGTCAACAAGGATAAGAATAATACCTACCAAGCAGTTGTAATAGAAGGGAGAAAAACTTTACACATGGCATCATGGTGTTTATCTAAAGTAAAAACTCCTTATCAAACCTTCAATAAGTGTTATTGGATGAGAATAATGGGTCCCCCTTTCCTAAATAACATTCTAGAGGTAGTTATAGAGGGATACACGTGTCACCACCATGCTTCTTCTAAGCATCATGGGCATCTTAAGGCATTGTAGTTACATCATATTTGGGATTCTAAAGACTGACTACATTCATGAGCTCTATAGAGCTCTCCAGTCAGTTACAATGGCCTCATCATGAGTGTGATTACTCAGTTCCAGGTGTCATTTTCTCATAAGGCTACTATGCCTATATAAGCAGAGCTCTTTTATTTTATAAAGGGATAGTGGATGAATAATTTTTTTGCTATTATTAAAGAGAAACCATTTGTAATAGTATAGTTTTAAAATATAAGTAGTAGCCATTATAATTTTTCATTCTTTGACCTTAGCATGTGTCCCTCATGGGTAGGATTGAATATTATATATATGGCCCATCGAGGCCTTTGGTATTTTGCTCTCCACCTAACAATGAAGAGGATGTGATGTTCTATGTCAAACTGAGTGGAATTTTTTTTATTATTATTATTTTCTTTTCTTTGCTTTTATACTATTGATTCTTATTTATGATTTAGACTTTAATTGATGCATATGCTCCTTTAATAGTCTATAATGTTCAAGGATTCTAGCTACTTTATGTAATTATAAGTTAATAATTTTAAAAATATCGACACATCACCTTAATATTTATTTTAAGTTTTACTCATATTTATTCCTTACCATTTCCCCCAAACCTATCCAAATATCTAACTTATAAAATCCTAGAGTTTTATTTACAAACCACATGTGAGTCCCACATCTGTATATCTTCCCATAGAGAGATGTTCGCCTAGAGAAAAAAATTTAAGCATCAACAAAACCTCCTGGGCCTAAAAAGGAAACAACCACCATGGTTAACATAGTTTCACAAAATAATAATCACCTTATTCTATATAATTCACCAAGAATATAATTTACACATTTACCTAAGCCTCTTACTTCATTACTCCCATGGTTACTAGAGTGTGATATAGAGGTTGATGTAAATAGACCTTTACCTAAAGGATATGATGAAAATGATTATTGTCACTATCACCAAGCCCTTGGGCCTTGGGCTTATCTTGTTATATATAATTCACCAAGAATATAATTTTATATGTATGCAACCTTGTAAGCATACGAAAAAGAGAGCAAATAATATAAAGAGTCTTTCCTTGTGGAATATCAAATGGTTAGAATAGGAAGACATAACACTCTGGAATACTCAATATATAACACTTAATTATAATATAATATGGTTCAAATGTGTGATATAGAATAATATACAAGTTATAAATATGGTTTTCCTAAATATCTTTTGCCTTTACACTTGTACAGTGAGTACTCTATTTTACTTTGACCTTTGATTCATCATGCACATGCTAATTGTTCAATATTTGTTAATTCTATGTTTTTGTATAATAAGTGTGTCTTTATATTTAAATATGCTTCTTTAGATATGAGTTATCTACTTTGGGTTTTCTTTTATTCTTTACTATGCAAGTTATCCCTATAATTAGCATGTTTTAGAGTTTTCCAGAAACCTTTACTAATAATTGTGTGGTGAGCATGGAACCATTTGATTAAAATATGCTGATATGGTTTCCAAGACATAGGGATATATAGAGATGTATGGATGACATAATCTAGAATTTTTCATAATAAGAGGCAAGGAGAGCTAGGTTAAATGTGAAGGAAGTTATTCGAGAGCACATCTATGATGAAATCTATGAATTTTTCTAGTGTGAATTTCCTAAAGTGTTAGCCACATGGTTATCTAGGTTGGAATATTATTTTTTTAATTTGACATGGATAGATCTTATACTTTAGATAAAAGAGAAGTTAAATGGAATAAACAATCTAGATATAGATTGGACCCATGCCATAGACTATCAGATTAAGACTATAGTTGATGGGTATATCACTAAATTCATAGTGTAAAGATACCTAGATTTTGAATCCACACAAGTTTTGTTTTTTATAATAATCCATGGTAATTTTATTTAGTGACTATCTATGTTGATAAAAATGTTGGTTGTGTAAAAGGCCATGGTGCTTATACTAGCCAACATGGAGTAGTTGTTTTGGGTGCCATGGGAATGTGTGCGGGATAGAAATGAATGATGTAGAGATAAGTAATAGAAACTTGAACTTGACCCTAGAAAACGGAAGGCAAAATGAGCCAAAGCAAAAAAGAACATTTTGGGATTAGAAAGGGAACTATAAAAACAAATATGGTTGAATAAAACAATAAATATATAATTAATTATGAATATTAGGGATAGGATAGAAGATGTTGGAAATAGAAAGATGTAGAGAGAGGTTGTGAAAGATGTTGAAAGAAAATAATGTGCAGTGTATGAAAAAGGGCCCAATGTAGAGAAAGAAGAAAATAGAGATAATGTCAATATGGGGATCATACAATAGGAAAAAGAAGGTAGGTTAGGAAAAAAGTAGCTAGAAGGTATAAATATATCATAGATAATGAAAGGGTTTTTGTCTGAACTTGGAAAAGAAAGATCCTAGGAAGAAGTTAGGTTTGAATGCAAAGCTATTGTAGGTTCAAGTTCAAAGTTAGAATAACTTAAAATAGAGATCATTCATTTCAATATTTCACATCCCCCCAACTCAATATATTATTAGGGAGAAGAAGTGTGTGAGAATAAGAATATACAAATTAGTTTGATTCCTTTATAGAGAAGTTTGGAAAGTTGAGTGTGAATACAAAGCAAACAATAGATAAGAATAAAATAGAATAATCAAGATTAGTGTTTAGGATGCCTAAGAATACTAATGAGTATAAGTCCTTTATCACAGTCAACACTACATGGTCATATATAGTCATAGTCACAAGTGTGTATATACATATAGTCATAGTTATCAATGGTAAAAAATTAGTGGTATAAATTACAAGCGTACCAACTATGTTGCTCAATGCAAGAATGATCATTTCTATAATGCAATATGATGGGTCTACAGATATAAAGCAATACTTGGTAACCTAGATTATGAAATCAAATCTTAAGGGGTAACATCTGATGATGTCAAAAAATGTGAACTCATATGGGCTTTGACATGATGAGCTTTAGAGTTCATTTGTAAAATAAATGTAAATACTCTTAAGTTTACACAAGTTAAAGACTATTGGTATCAAAGTTTAAGTTGAAGAAATGTACCAATCAAACTATTCAAGACTTAAATGCAATTTGACAAAAGTTTATAGAATCAGTTGTAGACTATGATCATAGGTTTTTTGATGTTATGAATAAAATTTATTTTATTTTAGAAGACAAGGATAAGGTTGCATGGTTCATATAAGGGTTATTCCCAAGAATTATATTTATTATTTTGTAGACCCAGTTCTTATCCATGGTTGATACTCAATATACTACTCTACGAGTGGAGCAGATAGAGGATTATGTTAACCTTATAGTATTGAGTTCTAAATTAGAAGCAAAATAGATTATTTTATGATAAATATGGATGAAATATAAGAGAATGATAAACCTAAAGTAGGATTATGGTGTATAGAATGCAGATGAGAAAACATTCATAAGAATGATTGTTTAAAGCTTAAAATAGAGTTTTATGAATTTTATAGGGTAGTTAGGCATCCTAATTCAAAGTGCCATCTTTTAAAAAAATATATTTAGAAGTTGCAAGGCATGAATTATAATTTTTTCAAATCAACCAATCACAATGAAAGGAGTTGCAAAGTTTTTCAAGAACTAAAAGAAGATATTACAAAAATGCCTTTGCAATTTTTGCACAATATTTAGCAAGTATGAAGCATAGTGTCTTAGGCCTGGATGTGGACATGAAAAGTACATCACATAGTAGTCCTAATTGGATACATTTTTCGTGGTAATACCAACCCCAATGTTTGGTTGGATGGACATCATCTTCCCTACAATAACCGCATCATTTTTCCTAAAATAATTTAAGTCTAGAATAATCTAATTGGGTTTCAAGTTCACCACAACACTAATATGGAGGGTATGACACACAATAAACCTAATAAGGAGGGTACATTGGATAGTAATCATAAGTATGGGGATATCAATAGAATAGGTAGCTATAGAGGAGGTTATAAAGGAGGATATCATGAAGGATATAAAGGAGGCTTTAAAAATGATAATTGGTAACCAATACCTCTTATGAAATTCTATGTATGTGGATAATACAATCATTATGCGAATAATTTACCTACCAATCCATAGAGATAGGCATACTACGTATATTAAAAAATTGAAGGTTAACATAAAATAGAATATTATGCAGTGCTTAAGAAGCAAAGGAGAATTTGGTGTGTAAAGTAAACATGATCAATGTGCAACCAAAGGAGAATTCATTTATACAAGTAGTCACTAGGAAACAAAGTAGAATATGAGTTACCACCATTAGAAATGCCACAAGATCTAGGGATTATAAAATTAAAACATGATGGATACCCTAATCCTTACATTTAAAATAAGTTGATATACCAAGTTGCACAAGTTCTACAAGAGATACAACAACAAATGACTTCATAAAGTGATACTACAACCATTGATGCTCAAGTGCATGGAAAAATTGTAAGGATCATGAGAAAGGAGGATATTATGAATACTTTGACAGACCTTTTAAAATTTCTCAACACACTATGCAAAGAATATATTTCATAATATATTATTAATATCATGCAAAGTATTCTAGAATGCACAATCTGAGGTCAGTAATATAATAGTAAGGTAGTGTGGTATGTTAAGACTAAGACACCATAGGATGTGGATTCTCATATAGACATTGAGTTGGACGGATATGAGATATTGAATGTAGTATTTGAATTTGGTATCATAGTTAACATGATTTCATGATCAATTTGGGAAGCTACTGGTCAACTGAATTTGAGTTACAGCCCATTGCTCTCGATCTTATGAATTATGGGAAGGTGGAGCCCATTAAAAGGATAAAGGATGTTGAGATCAAAGTGGTTGATCTTAGTTTGCATGGAAATTTTGAGGTGATTGATATGAAGATAATAGAAACCCATTATCCTAATTTATTTGGTAAGAAATAGGCCTATGATGGCCAAAGACCATTAAAACTATGTGGAATCATTGCGAGGTGCATCAAAGGGATTATATAGTGGTCATACCCCTTAATAAATATGAGAAAAAGTTATATATCATCCCAAAAAAATTAGATTATCCTTATGCCTATGGTGAGAACAGTTGGTTAAAGGTTAGTACAAATGAAAATCAAATTTCTTTGCAACTTGTAGAGTATCAATCTTGGAAACCAAACCCTGCACAACAACAACAGCAACCAATGTGCAAACTAGTAATAATGAAGTTTCTAACTTTATAAGTTCAAATAGAATGACGTGTTTCCTCCTCAATGTGATCTCTGACCAAGATTAAAGTAGATTTTATGTATAATATAAGTGTAATAATTATGTATTATATTGAACCTACTCTAGAGGGTGTTCTACCTTGGGAAATAACATTGTCCACCAGTGGTGATTCAGACACTCATATGTTGAACTAGGCTAGGACAGATCATGAGGTACAACCTATGCACATGGTGTTAGCTACTTTACATTAGATACCTCAATAATTTGTAATAGAGGACCTTAATCCATTCATTTTCATGCTTTAACACCATGTGTTAGAGGTGGATCAAAGGGTGAACATACTTAGCTATACATTAAAAGGAACTAGTGCAACTTGGTGGGTTGTGCATAAAAACTCAAAAATTCATTGGGAGGAAGCATGTGAGTTTTTGAATTCATGATTTAAGTTACTACTTATCATGAAATAATAATGTCCATTCTTTTAATAAGGTCAATTCCCTAAGTTAAACATTCACCAATGTGTGGATATATGGACTGCATAAGGAGTAAATCCAAGGTATTGGGTACACATTTTCAGTCATTCCTTAGCACCCCTACCAATAGGTTGATAGATGCACCAATATTGTAGAGTAGATAAAAAAACATTATGCATAAGTACAACAAGACTTCATTCAGCATTTTGTGTTTGAATATGATAATCCACTAGTGCATAATGCATTACATAAACTCAAAATCTTCATATGCATTGATGAGAAGAAGATATAAGAACTATAATAGAATCATTATCCTAACAGGAAGTAGTGTAGGATTTGAATATGGAGATTTATAATTATAAGTGCACTCAACAAGAATAAACTTTTATTAAGCCTTGAAATAGAATAATAGATAAGCTGATGGAATCTAGTGATAATGACAGAGATTTATATTTAGAAGGATTGTTTAAACTAGATAAAGAAGCTAAAATAATACTATTCCAAAGCACAAAACAAGTTTAATAGGAGAGACTGCATAACATAAACATTCCACAGTGGGAAGGCAAGTGTATTTTGTAATAATATCTACCCAGTGGGTCAAGGAAAGTGTATTAAGAACCCTTGAAAAAGATTGAAGGGACCAATCAAACAGAGGTAGTTCTAAAGCTTAAAACTATGGGAAACTATTGGGAACAAGAATAAATTTTGGAGGCTTTATAATTACTATGAGATTATCAAGATCTGTTCCTGACCAAACTCTCTAAAGTAAAAGGGGTAGATATGTTCTTGGGGGCAATGAATATATAATTGAAAGAATGCACTCAACCCATTAAAAAAATTCCCTATAGGATCAAATATTAATATGAAGATCAAAGTAAAATCTGAACTAGATCAAATGAAATAAGACAAAATTATTTATCCAGTGGAAAAATTAGAATGGTTAAGTCCTATACTGGTACAACCAAAGAAATCATGATAAATTCAAGTTTGTGAAGACTGCAGTGCACTCAATAATACCTGCATCAATGAACCATTTCCAATACCATTCATAGATGAAGTCCTTGAGTCTATCATAGGGCATGAATTATATTCATTTATATATGGCTTCAGTGCACATCATCATATTATAATCACATAAGATGACCAAGCTATGACTACCTTTGTAACTAAATGGGTCCATTCACATATAAGGTAATTCCTTTTGGCCTAAAGAATGCACCAACAATTTTATCTAGACCTTTAGTTAATGTATTTAAAGACTTCATTCATGATTGTCTAGAATTTTATTTGGATGATTGCATTATTTTCTCCTTATTTAAAGATAATCTAACAACATTGTGACTAATGCTATAATGGTTTCAAGCTTTATGTATTGATTAAGCCTAAAAAAGTGTTCATTCTTTAAACATTTTGGTGTTTTAATGGGCCATGTCATATGTGGCAATGGTATCTTGGTAAATCTAGCCAATATTATGTGATAGTAGGGATGCCACCTCCAACCAAATCTATGGAAGTGTGCACCTTTCTCGATCATACAAGATACTACCAAGAATTTATCAAAGGGTATGTAACCATATCAACACCAATGGAGAAACTATTTCACAAAGATACAACGTTTGAATGGACCATATAATGCCAAGCAACATTTATTAATCTCAAATAAAGGTTAGTAACAAAATAAATTATATTTTTTCCATACTAAAAAAATCCATTCCACGTCCATGTGGATGCTTCTGTTACCATAGTAGGAGTTGTCTTAGTGTAGCTAGGTGAAGGTTGGTTTGATCATCCCATAAATTTTGCTAGCATGAAGCTATTAGCAGTAAAAAGAACTAAACAACTATAGAGAGAGAGGTATTATCGATGGAATTTACTTTGAAAAAATTTTGACATTAATTTTTGGCTATAACATTTGAGTTATTTATATATCAATAGGCATTGTGATACCTGGTTAATAAGAAAATGTTGGGAGTAAAGATATATAAGTGGCTTATGTTGTTTTAAGAATTTCAATTTTGAATCAATGTAAATCCGAGATGAGGAAATGTCTAACCAGATCATCTAAGTAGGCTACATAATAGTGAAGAGATAAATGAAATAGAAGATGAATCTCTAGATGCACACTTATTCATGACTTCTACAATCCCATATAATATGAAGGATATTGTGAGCATCTTGGAGCAAGTAACTTTCCCTGTGCACTATTTTGAAAGGGAAAAAAAGCAAATGGTTACCCGAGCTATACCATATATCCTTATCAATGGATTCTTGTACAAGATAGGTAGAGATGATTTACTATGCATAGTAATATTAGAACATGAATGACCACTTATTTTTTAATAAGGTCATCAGGTAATTGTAAGAGGTTAGTTTGTAGTTGAAGCTACTATAATAAAAATCTTACAAAGTGGCCTTTGGTGGCCAACCTTATTTCAACATATGCATATAGTAGCTAATCATTGTGATGTATGGCAGTGAGTGAGAAAACTAAATCAACATGAAAATATGACCTTAGTTCCACTGCTTGTAGAACAACCATTTGAACAATTGTAAATTGATTTTATTGGGCTTATACCTCCCCCATGAAAATAAATTCATGTGTGGTACATTATTACTACAACTAAATTCTTCACCAAGTTGGTGGAAGTGGTGAAACCCCAAATTATGGTATGAAGGATGCTACTAAATTCCTATATGAAAATATTATTACAAGGTTAAAATGTCCAATCAATCTAGTCGGGGATAGAGGAACACACTTTCTCAATAATTCTTTCAAAAATAGCATTGAAGAGTTTATAATATTACACCACAAAAGCATGGCTTATTACCCTCAAGCAAATGGATAGGCTAAAGCATTGAATAAGGTCTTATGAAAAATGTTAATGAAAATATGTAATGTATAGAGATATGATTATGATGATTACATTCTTATAGTTCTTTGGGAATATAGAACAAATTACAAGCATGTCATAGGTTTCACACCCTTTCATCTCATTTATGGGGTTGAAGCAATAATGCTTATGGAGTACATTATTTTGAGATTGCACATTGCAATGATTATGAGGTTGGATAATCAAGACACTCATAATTAATGATTTATTAACTTGGTTAAAATGGAGGAAATTTCACAATAGGCACTATGGACATAGGAGATACACAAATTAAGTCAAAAGCCATGGCATGATCACAAATTATGATCTAAACAATTATATCTAATACAACTAGTATTTCTTTATGATGTGGGTTTAAGGCATTCCCAAGAAAACTATGCATCATGTGGAAGGGATCCTACATTATACATGAATTATCATAATAGGGTGTTATTATATTAAAAGATTTTTAGAAAACCATACTACCAGTTATAAATAAATTATTGTAGACTTCAACCTTATTACTTTTAATCTCTATCATTCTCATTGATAACATGAGTGGGTACTAAGTAGCACCATGTAATTAGGTTTATTGTTTAATTTCATTTATTTTCTATTTTATTTTGTTATGGTAGTATGTTTGTATAGTGTGATATTTGTATCACAACACGTCACAATGACAAGAAGAAGCTATAATCGCAAGGTGTGATGAAATTCTAGAGACAACCTAAAGGACATCTGGAACCAACTACTAGAGGTCGAGAAATAAATTTGGGAAGGTGATAGTGATAAGATAGGTTTGGTGAAAGGACAAATAATGGTCATTTAAGACTATTAATGACAAGGAACTTGAATAGATTGCATTCATGCCAAGTCATACTGTGCAACCAATTTAAAAGTGGAATCATTAAAGAAATGGGATAGAAAAAAGGATATTATGTCACATCAAATAATTACTAAGGGTTAAATCAAGGATTTTATGTAGAAAAGGGTCATTTCCATATCAAATTTCACCAATAGATATTAATGAGGGGAGGAAAACTTGTACACAACCATGAAATAAATTTAAAGAATTTGGTGATACACATTTTAGTGTCAAAAAACATATAATAAGAGGCATGGAAAACACAAAAAAATTACACACTTCAGTTGATAAGTGAATTCTAAGTTTCACCTTCAAAACAACTTTGTGCACACTGAGTAGAAACTAGAACCAGAATAATCTAAACAAGTCTTTGATTCAGTATATAACAATAATGAGAGAGAGCCCCATTATTGATTCCACTTATAGATGCATAAAAGGAGGAAATGGGGATTGGCTTGGGTTTGTGGCAAACTAATTATAACCACCCTGATCTTTTTGACTTCATTGATCAAGTAGAAACCACCTTGTTTTCGCTTGGGCCATAAGAAGCTGCCCTAAATGGATCTCTAGTGCTCCCACATCTACTACAAGGTTTAGATATATAAATATTGATCAAACTACCCAAATTTAGACAAATAGATGAGGTATTACTTACCCTTTCAATTAAGTATAATTAAGGGGTGATTCATTTGTCCTAGGATACAAATTTTTTGATCAATGCCTAGGCTATGGCATGATCTACATGCCTCCCAAATCATGGAAAATCCATTATCCAATATAAATCCACCACTCCACCCATTCATTTTGACACTAGGGTGAAATATACAACCAAGGTAGGTAGAGAGATACCAATTGATTTAATTGATGATGCTCCAGTGCACATCCTCATTGAGTGCATTACCAAGAACTTTTGGAAAATAACCAAATAAGCCATAAAAAGGGTTATTAATATTACATATCACATGATCAACTTGTGTGAAGACTTCAATTCGCCCAAGTTTATAGCATCAAATCTAATCACCAACATTAATAAGATACTCATAGGTACCTCTAAAATATTTTAGTATTAGTTTTTGGTATTAATTTTGTGTCTCACATTTTATAAATCATTAAAAAGACCAATTAATGTCTCTACAAAATTTTGGCTTGATAATACCCTTGTAAACATTTCATGGATAAGAACATGAAAATATTATGAATAACTAGGCAGATTCAATGCATGGTGGATTGAGGCCCTAACCTTAATCAATCTACACCCCTAAATACCTTAGGTTTTCATGAAGTATCTAGGATAACATGCATCAGTTACAAAACTACATAATGGAATTCAAATCAAAGTACATAAGATAACAACCCCAAATATGATTATAATGCCATTATTCATCATAATATTAGATGCACAAGCAAAAATATGGAGGCAAAAATATCTAGGTATGTGAATGGCACCATCTTTATGATCTATTCCTCTCTAAAGACAACAAAAATTACAATCATAGGCTCTACCACAAATATAAACAAACCCATCATAGAAATATAAAGGCAAAATAAAGACACCTATGAAGTGAGCCTCAGCTCCACTATGTAAGAATAGGATGCATCAAATAAAGTCTTATATAGATAATCCAAATATTCCAAAGATAGTGTGGGAATGTGACTTACCAAAAATGGGAGTAAAAGATTAAGAAGTCTTGAATACCTTATTGTAAGACATTGATAGTTATGTTTTTGATAAGGAGGAGAAATAATTTTATTTTAGAAAGCATTACACACCTACCAAGTGTTCAATCAGGTAAGGTAGGACCTCTAGATTGAACTCACTCATCCTCCCCCTTCCATTGTTGTTGACATTATAGGTTAAGAGGAAGCTAAAAATAAATTAGTTGTTGAATTATTCTCTAGTAATCCAACTATGGGATCTACTACTATGAAACAATAATAATAATCTACATAAGAGAGTCCCCCTCCGGCCTTGATGTACAAGCCAAAGAGTCATCCTTTCATAAGGTTATCTCAAATAGTAAAAGAAATAATGATCTCTTTCAAAAAATAAGTAGAAGAAAAGGGTGCACAAAAAGTAGCACAAATTCAAGCACAACCACAAATTCAACTAATAAATAAACCCAAATAGACTGTCACTCCTCTACCCATATCTAGGAATAAGACATTTACATGTAAAACTATGGTGATTGAATCATTTTCCTTAGATGACACCCCATCAATCATCAATTTTGATACACTAGAGGTCATGGAAGCACTTGAAAATATAATTTTACCTTAGGTTGAGCCACAAACAGAAGTTGTTCAACAACCAAATGACCCAAAGGAATAGTAGAAGAAGGTTGAGAAGATAAGGAAAAAGGAAGAGGAAAAGTAAAAGAAGTAATAAGAAAAATAGTAAAAAATTACATAGGAGGCACAATGGAAGTAAAAATAAGCTATGTAGGAAGAAGAAAGAAATCAACAAGCTATGAAAGAGAAGTGCCAGAAGTAGGCCAAAGAAGTAAAAACTATGAAGAAGCAAGTCGAAGAAGTAGAGGTTGTAAATAAAAAATTTGAGGAAGTAAAGGCTCATATGAATCAAGTTAAATAAGTTGAGGCAAAAAAAAAGGAATAGGAGGAAGTAGAGAGAAAACAACAAGAAATATAGGCTACACAATGAAATAAAAATTAAGTAGAAGCACTAGCTAGGGCTCGAGCAGAGCCAAAGGCTAAAGAAGATCAAGTAAATCAAGCAACTAATGAGAAAGTAGCTAGATATAAATCTAGGGATAATGTGGAAGCTAAAGCCAAATTTTATGCTAAATTTAGAGATAAGTTTGAGGTACAAGCCAAAGCTCAATCTAAGGCAAATGTTAAGGGTAAATCTAAAGTTAAAGCTAAAACTATAGAATAAAAAGAGGCCCAAGATAAGGAAGTAGTATGTGTAGAAAAATTCAATCCAACAACATAAATGGGTGCATAAGAAGAGGCTTAACATTTGAAACCTCAGATTTTTGGCTAGTGTTTATGGGATTTTCCTATAATATCCACTTGATGCACCATTTTTGTACTTCTTTTAGCATAATTCACACTGGCTCTATCAGTAACCTCTACAACATCCATGGTCCTCACCACTACTTCACATGAAACAACTTTGGATGTTGCTCACTTGTTTTTATCCAAATAAATTGAAGGAGAAACTATGTTCCAAGAGTCAATTACAAAAAAAGGGCTTGAACTTGGAACATGAAGTTTTCTAGCTGAGAGAGGATAACATGGAATGAACACACAACTTACCAATGTGTATAAATTGATCAAAAATAATTTCCCCACTTTGGTCACATAAGTGATCGATGACTAGGTAATGTCTGAGGATAAATAACTCACCACCCTTTTATATCAAAACATAAAGGATTAAGTGAATGTGCAATAATTGTAGATATTGTGAGCCCAAGGGCAGGCTATAAGGGGAGAAACAAAGGTAATCTATGATTTGATTGAATAATATGAGCAAGTTTTGGATATATCTACACAAAAATCCAAAAAGATAGCTCAAGGAATTCTAAATTGGAGGTGACATCTCAATAATTCCTTATCTACTACTAAACCTGAGTTTGTAATAGTTGATAAAGCTAAAACTATAATGGATGACCAAATAGATACTACATATGTAATGGGTAATGACCTTAAGAAATTGTTAGATTCAATGGATAATTCCATGAAAAAACTACAAACTTTTCCTAATAAATCTATTCAAAATATATGTGTGGGCATCTAAACTCAACAAACTGTAGATCGACTAGATGAACTGTTACTGGATATTTGACTTAAACTATAAAATGCTAAAGCACTCATCACCATCATAGAAAATGATTATGTGAAAAACATGATGTTGATTCAGATTCCAATGTGTATCTTTATTTCCCTAATGCGTGAAGTGATAATAAATTGGAAGATGTTGAAGTAAGATATTTCATAGATTGATGATTCCATTTCTCAACTTGTGGTCAAACCTTAATTCATTCCACCATAGTAACTCCAACAAATCCTACAATATAAGAAGATAGATACATAGACATAAATACCCACCAATAAATAACAAGCCCCATTAACATACCCTACACAATCAACTAATGAAAACTCAACACAAGTAAATCTAATAGCTAAGCAACCTCCAATGTGGCCATTTCAAACCATGCCACCAACCAGCTAGGAGTTACTATGCATAAATTTTTTGTTGTTTTCACAAGCTATTCCAAGTGGATAGGATTTTCTTAAGCATTAAGAGTGGAGTTAGGTTGGTTGATTTATGAAGGGAATCCACCTGGTTATGTTAGTCTATTAAAAACCTAATAGGGTGGTAGACTAGTATGTTAGTTAAAAACCCAAAAGGGTGGCTAAGTCATACACAAAAAGTGAAAATAGTAAACATCACCTAGAGAGATAACTATGATTATTATTTTGGCTCATCTTCTTATCTCCATATCATGCTTCATTTTTTCAACTTTTTCTTAGGATGAGACAACGATTAATTCTAGAAAAGTGTTGGGTAAAGAATGAGGGAAATAAAATTAGAAAGTATATTGGATGGACACATGTGTGCATTGTATGATTTTGTATTTTATATAATATTTTATATGTATGTGACCTTGTAAGCATATTAAAAGAGAGTGAATAATATGAATATTCTTTCCTTATTTCATATCAAAAGGCTAGAATATGAAGAGTTAGCACTTTGAAATACTCTATATATATTGCTTAATTGTAATAGAGCATGGTCTTGATGTGTGATAAAGATTAATATACTTGTTTTAAATATGGTTTTCCTAAATATATTTTGAATTTATACTTTATGAATCTATTTCTCTACTTTAATTTAACCTTTGTTTCATCATGCACATGGCGAGTGTTCAGTCTCTGTTAATTCTATGTTTTTGTATAATAAGTGAACCTTTGTCTTTAAATATGGTTCTTTAAATATGAATTATCTATTTTAGGTTTTCCTTTATTCTTTATTATACAATTTTTCCCTATAATTAACATGTTCTTGAGTTTTCCAAAAACCTTTGCTAACATAATTTTTGTTTCCAGTATTCTATATGAGCACCCTCTTGAACAAGAGAAATTCATACCCAGGTAGTTAATTATCAAGCCTATTAAGGCTAATCCACCACAAAAGGGTAAACAAAAAGAAATACCCTTTACTAAGTAGTAAATACTTGAGATTCCATTACATCAGAGGCATACAATGTATTCTATAAAATCCCAATCTTCTACCACACACCATGTTTAAATATCTAGAGCACATACACATGTTTCTATTACTACTACTCCAATAAAACAAACAAAACTCAATAATGGGTTCCAACATCCCTTAATCCAATTACTAATCTTATTGATTCATAACCACATAGTCCTATTTTTCATATACAAAGCATCATATATACTATACTCATAGATATTACACCTATATATGGTTCTTGGCCATGTACATAAGGTGTTGTACCAGATATATAGTGCAAAGATACCTATTATAATCCTTTAGATGAGATCATAGGATGATCTTGTGTCATTCCAAAAATAACAAAAAAATAAAAACATTAAAAAAATCCAAAAACATTTTTGGCACCTACATTTTCTATTAGCTCCTTGGCATCTATGTGTTAGTTCCATGTGGAGTGATAACATATAATTTAATCCTACATACACATATACATGCATACACAAATATATGAATACACTTATGTGTGTTGGGATTTCCCTCTACTCACATTAGTAGGATGTTGGGGGTATCCATATTTTATAATATTGATACACACAAGTTATATGATTTGATGATCACTCTACACTATTATGTTTGGGCTTACATGTGTACTTACACATGACTTATCCATGCTCATATCTTGCACATGTTACTTGATATTCTATGCACTTAACATTTATTTAATAACACTTTTGATCCATGGGCCACTATTTCATGTTTATGCTTTAAGTTATATACTTCCTTGAGTGTTTGGCCTTGCTATTGTCTTTCTTATTCAGGTATTTGAATATGCTCCATTGTTTTTAGCCCTTATGCTTATGTTTTCTTTCTTGGACATTTGAATATGTCATTGCTTGTTCTTGGACATTTCAATACATCATTGCTTGTTGTATGTATATTTTAATATGCCATTTATTGCTTTGTGGACATTCTACTAAGTCATTTCCATTCAATTTTGTGACATTTGAACATGCACCTTGTTTGTAGTCTCCTTGGACCATTGCTTGGTGACTTGCTTTTGAGTGATCTTGTGTGCATGCTTGTCTACTTGTTGAGCTTGTACTATTAATATTTAGATGTTTCCATGATCTTCATCATTTACCTCATGCTTACATTTGATCACATTAGCTTAATGCACTTCAATGATACATTTACCTAGACATGTTTTCTTCTATATGCTACACAGTTACATTCATATATTTTACAGTTGTATTACCCTTTTGCGGTAAGGTAACTTCCAAGTACTATTTTTCCCTAACCTAAAGGGGGAGGCATATTAATGGGGCCATACATGGGAAGTATGTGCTCCACACTTTGTACAATTATACATGGATTTCACACATTCATAGTTTATAAATTATAATGGGGGTATGATTTTGAAGCATGTTATACACATTTATTTAATATTTAGTACTTACAGTTTACAAACTCAGTGGGGGCATGCCATATGGACATGAATTCCACACATTCATATTTTTTAGATTTAGTGAGGGCATGCTTTGGAAGCATGTTCTCCACATTTATTTAGTATTTGATACTTATACTATTTTTTAGATTCAGTGGGGGCATGTCATATGGACATGGATTCCACACATTCATAGTTTTCAAATTTAGTGGAGGCATGATTTTGAAGCATGTTAACCACATTCATTCAGTATGATATTTATATCAATTCAGATATTTCATGGGGGTATGCTTTGAAAACATGTTCTACACACCTACTCAGTATCCAACATCTCTATTTTACAATTGGGGCATGTTTTGGAAACATGTACTCCACATTAGCACTTATATCAGTTTTAGTTTTATCCATATATAGTAGGGCAATGATTTGGAAGAATGTCCTCCACACTTATATAGTTATCTAAATTTTCCAAAGTTATATGATTTAGATTCATAGTTTTTATAGAATTCTATACTTTATACCATTATTATACAAAGTCTTAGCATGAGACATATCTTAGGTGAATATGCTATGTAACATGTGCATAATATTTTTTAATCTAAATCAATCTTAGATTTCAAAATTATTGCATGTAATAATACCCCACAAAATTTTACAAACCTTAGTGATATAATATAATGTAGTAGTTGGTTAATATTTTGGTATGGTTGAGATGGCTAAATCACTCAAACTTGCCAATTTTTTAGTTTACATTTGATCATCCAAACTCACTAGGTTATAAGTATCATTGGGTTACGTGATTGAGCTAATATTAACTTCCAGGTGGCAACTCACTTTTTATTTCCAGGTGGCATCTCACTTTTTCTCCAAATTTGGGGAATGTTCCTCTCTCTCTCTCTCTCTCTCTCTCTCCAGCACTTTGGACATATGCACTTTAAATATCTATCCTAATCTTAGTTTTATTTCATTGTAACTTTCCAATAGGCAAGATAGTTACATTAACACCAATGATACATCTTTTGAAAAAACTCTCCAATAGGCAAGGTAGTTACATTAACACATAGGTATACTCCCAAACCATATTTTTTAAATTTCAAGTATTTTTAACCCAAATTATATGCACTTATTTTACATTGTAACATGTTCTTAGTTGTAGTTAAATGACAAGGAAAACACTCAAATTCAACTCAAGTGAATACAAGATGGGCACACACACCTAGTTACTAATTCTTTTCCTTTAAACTAGCAATTTCATTGCTAGATTAAAGGGGGAGAAAATTTAGATGATATTTTGTAATTATGTATCACTTTACTATTGTACACTTGGTAAACTTAGACCTTGGATATTACTCTTATTTCTACACATGCCTTACTTTCACAAGCCTTACATCTACTCTATCATGTGCCCCTTAGCCTATCTCTTAGTCTGAATAGCCTTATATTGATGACACAAAAATCCTATAATGTCTATAATTTTTAAAATATACTTATCTTACTATTGGGGACTAAAATTGCACCCTAGCTGAGCAAAGAGATTATTCAGGCCTCCTTACACAAACTCTAGTCCAATATTGGAATAACCCCAGACTATGGGTATCCCATAATGGGGTCAGACTTTTAGAAATTTTTAAAGAGGTTAGATCATTTAATGCATATTTATATCTTCTTTCCAATACTAAAACTTATTGATGTCTAAGAAAAAGGGATAGAGAGAGAGAAACATGAAAGGGAAAACTAAGCTAATAGTGGTGATGCACCTAAATTATGAGTTGATCCACCCTACTTAACTCTTTCAACACTAATGAAATAAGTAAAAGACTAGTTCTAGGATCCTAAATATATATCATACATCAGTGTTTCATGAAGATGTTCATCAAATGATCTAGGCTGAGGGAAATGAAAGGAGAGTTCTTAATTAATACACTAACCAACCATAGTATCCATATACGGTCTTTAATAAAGAGACGTAGAACACTAAACATGACCAGCATACCCAGATGGACTAGTAACTAGGTGAGATCATAATTTGATGAGGGAAAAACTTTTACCACATACATAGATCTAAAATGTACACACTATACCAACACCATGAAATCTAAAACGTAGTCTTTTACTCATCTCAAGAGGTTACAAGCTTCATCTTGGCAGAGTTTAGTCATGACCAAGAAAGGGAGTAGATATAAATATAGAAAGGATCCATTTTTTGGCTCAAAATCCTCTATATATAGCAAAAAGAGAGATGGGGAAAATGCATTAGAAAATGGAGAAAGTATTTAAGTTCAAGAAGTGAGGCAGTATCATTTGATGACCCTCTACATGCATGTCTTGATCAACAAATGGACCTCCTTTTGTACCACTAGTCCCTAAGCTCCTCTCATTGGCTGAGATTATCTTACTAGAGACAAAGGTTTGTACTAGCTCACCATCTCGAGACCCTAGGTCCACTTGACCCATTCATGAGGATCAAATCTTTGAATCTTGAAAATGATAAATATGCCATGCCTTGAGTGAAAAAGTACTTGATTTGATGATGATGGATCCACAACAACAGATGAGCCCCTTTGTATTTATCACATACCTATTTCATTTTTATAGATCTACTATAAATGAAAAACTAATCTAAGGACATTGGTTTTCTTATAGTCTTTATATTTTGATTGATGCTTGGTCCCATTGAGCCACCAACTTGTTTGACCTTTGATTTATATCAAGTTTGAAAGACCTATTTTTCCTTTAAAGATCTTTATTAGCAATGCCTCATCCTTTTTACACATTCTGATCCAACTTGATCATATTTGAGTTTAATTCTTTGTATTTTCACCAGCTCAAGTCATATTGTTTGCTTCACCTAAGTCAGGCTACTCTATCAACCCTAGTCATAATTTCCCCAACTCAATCCTTTTCTATTGGATATTGAAGTCAACTTAGATCATTGACGCTTGAATTCAACCCACTCTATTAGATTTACTTTGTATGAGTGAACACAAGCCCTCAAATCTTGATTTAAATTATCAACCTTATCCCCGCTTATGTTATTTGTCAAATATGGATTAATCCTCAAGATCTTGTTATTAGTCTATTAGTTCACATGCTTATGTCATATTTCTATCTCTCTAGTTATCTATCTATTTGACTCATCTCACACCATTAGATCAAGATGTATAATTGAGTGAGGACTGTTGATCTTGTCAAGACCCACTATTTGAAAGACAATGAATAATTTATGATATTAATTTGATAGTTTGTGGGACATCAAATGACATTCACATGACCATCATTAACAATCATGGGACTCTCAAATTTAATATCAAAAGAAATTACTTTATTTTATCTTATATTTTATGCTAGCACTAATGTATTACTACACAGGTCCAACATTTAAAGATTCTAGCTCAAACCAAAAAGCTCACATGGGCCCTAATTTTTTTTTAGGGTGATCTTAGTATGTAAATCTATAATTACACTTGTTTAGATGGCCATACAAGGTTTCCTAAACAAGATATAAAATTCACAAGTTAGTTGGTCTATTTTCTCTTGCATAACATCTTGGTAATGGTCGAGCTCATTTGGCTAACTTAGTAAAATTTAACTGAGTAGCTAACTTTACACATACATAAATCCATTTGTACTATGGCAGAGGATATGTAACTTAGTTCATAGTAACTATGGACCAAGATAAACAAACCCATATGACCACTTTCCCATGAAACTTCCACATGTGTGAGATATGGCCTTGTCAATATGCTCACTCAGATCTATTTGAACTTCTTTGAAAATGGTTATGTAAAAATAGCAAAAATTGGCCGAGAGGCCAATTTTGGATCTCCATAAATTTTGACAAACTTAGGAAGAAGACCTAAGATTTGGAACATATAATCTTGACACAAAAGTGAACAAACCCATATGACCAATTCTTCTTGATGCATCTACATGTGTGAGATATGGCCTCAACAAACTACCCACTTGATATTTCTACCACTAGACCCAAGATTCCTAGATGAACATAATAAAAAACTAGATGGATCTCTTGTATTTCCACACTTGTTCTAAGTACTTTTGACATCCCATAGGGTCTCTACAATATGGTCCATGCTCTAAATGTTTAAAACACATGATAACCTATATTATTCATGAAACCATGCAAGAGCTTCTTATGTAGGCCAAAATGGCTAACATTTTTAGCGACTCATAGGTGTTGTATACCTATCTATGCAAAAGAACCAGACCATGTGCCTAGTCTAGTCCATTAGGCATGGAGTCTCTACTCGAATCCAACATATTGACTTCCAATTCTACTCTAACCTCTTTTGAAAGGAAACTAACCTAAAATAAGGAAAATAAACTAATTTACTAAAGCAACATTTAGATAAAATTAATCTTGATAGGTAGAATAACTTCAGTGCCATTAATCGTAGAAACGTCATGGCTCCTGCTGTGTCTCCCACACGCGTACGACTTCAAAATTCAAATTTGGAGGTCATGGCTCCTGTGGCTGATGTGGCTCCCACTGTGGGTGGGGCTTCCTCCACATGTAGGGGTAGGGTTCTGGTTTCCCCTAAAGCGATTTCTTGTGCAGGTGGGGGTTCTCTTCCTGCCCTACATCTGGCTTATGGATCTCCTTCTCCTGGTTTAGGTCTTGGTTTTGGGGGAAGGACTTTTGCTGATGTGGCTACATTTGAAGCTAGATTACATGATGCTCTTCCTCATGCCTCATCTGGGCCTTCTCATGTTTCACCTGTAAGTGCTTTAAAACCTATTAGGGTAACTCTAGATCTTAAATCAATTAAAGACATCTTCCATATGGTAGAAGAGCTTTCTTCTCTTGCTGCTATTTTTTCCTTCCATGGCTTTTGGCCCTCTCTTGTAGATCTACATGGTTGGATCTCCAAGAACTGGATGCCACTTATTGAAAATAATGTCCATATCTTCCCGTGTGCTAAAGGTTTTTTATAGCAAAGTTCCTTTGCTCTAATGACAGGAAGATTATTTTGTGCCACAATAATTTTTCTTGGTAGGGCAGATATCCACTTATGGCCAAACCATGGCATATGGATTTTGATCCTCTCTCAGAATCCTTTAATAAGTTCCCTATCTGGGTCCAGCTCCCTAATCTTCCAATACATCTTTGGCATGATTTGGTTTTTGAAACTATTGGAAATGCTATTGGGGATTTCTTATTTGTGGATGCAGACACTTCAAATATTCTTCATTCAAATTGTGCACGCTTTCTAGTAGATTTGGATGTTTCTAAGGGCTTGCCTGAGGTGATTTGCTTGGATTCCCCAAGGGGTACTTGGACACAAATGTTGGATTTTGAGGGTATCCCTTTTCATTGCAAGAAGTGCCACCTTTCGGGTCATATTGCTACTCGTTATACTGCTGGGAAATTCAAATCTAGGTGACCACATTCTTAGTGGTCTGAGGCTTCCTCTGAGCATTACATGGTTAAACAACCCTTGGAAGCTCTAGCTATTTATAAGACTGAGGATAGTGTTCACTCTGTGCTGGTGGTTGTGGAGGATTCTTTGGTGAAACATTCCTTTAAAGCTCCTATGGATGTTGTGGTTAGTGATCTTTCTGAGCCAGTGGTTAAGGTGGCATTGGTCTCTTCCCCTATTTTAGAGGATCCTCCTAGGAGCCAGACTTTGTCTGATTCTCACAAGGAGTTTGTTGTAGTGTCTGTGTCCCCTGGGTTCCATGGATCATTATCTTCTAAGGCATGGGTTACTGAGGTAGAAAAGTTAGAGGATGGATGGACAATAGTTAAGAGGAAGAAGTCTAAGCCTTTAGTCCCCCTCTAGATAAGAATCTTTGGTCGTGTAAAAAAAAACCTCAATTCAAAAGGAAAATCTAATGTTCCCTTATGCTGACTGGTTTTTTTGGGTTGGTAAACTGGTTGCTTCACTGGTTTGTTGGTTACTGGTTTGAGAGGTGTTTTAGGTTGCTGCTCTAGTTTGTTAACTTTCCTTCTAGTGTTTTGATGACATTTTTATCTGGTCACATCTGTTGGTAGCAAGTCCCTGTAAAACCTAGTTTAGTTGTTTTACTAGTTTCAGGTTCTTTTAAAACCTAGTTGTGCTTAATGGTTTATCTTTCTTTTTGATGTAAAGGGTTTTGGGGCCCCTTCAAAACCTTCTTTTACCTTAATCTAAAACATTTAGATAAAATTTAAGAATGTCAATCTAACATATACAGTCTAAAACTATGTGCACCTTTCTTCCTAGATCCAAACAAAAGTTTGAAAATTTTCCTACCTCATGGGATGAGGCCTACAGCTCCTTGACCCTTGGTCTTGATTCCTACTTCTTCTTTGTTTCAGATATCAACCTCTTGATCATGATGTGTAATGAGAACTAAGTAGCTCCAAATAGGTCAATGATGTACATCCAGATAGTCTCAATTTATTCATATGACCCCTTAACTATGAGTTCCAATCATGGTTTAGTAAGGCGTACCTCCTTGGCTTCGATGGTGCCCTTAATAGGAATGGGCTTATTCTTAGTTGTAAGTTCTTCAAGCTCATCAAGGAGCTCTGCATATTCTACCCAATCTTGATAATTTTCTTCCATGGAAAATTCTTTTTCCATCTTCTCAAGCACTTGATTCTCAACTTAACTAAGATATGCAAGCTCTTGAAAGAGCATCATTTGTAGCTACCAATGGTCATTTTCCTCCTTATTATTTAGAAACACCTTCTTTATCCTTCTATTATTGATGCATGAGTTCATCATGCTAGTGTTATTCATGATCTAAAGCATTAATGGAATCTTTAAAAGATCCCATCTTCTACACTATCCCATCATTCAATTTTGCCATCTTGAGCTCATCAATTTTATTCATGAAATCATGGTACAACTACTACCAATGGTCTTCTTCTTTAGGAATTCTCTCTACCTTATAAATGGTGTTGTGTGAGTTGTCCTTATGGATACCTCCCAAATAAAGATCATCCCATACTTTATCTATATTAGCTACAACAAGATCTTGATAAAACTCATAATCTTGGACAACTAATATATGATCAAGAGGTTCTTGGGAAATAACCTCTTGATGCACATCTAATACTTCCCCCTATTAGAACTCATCTCCAACTTGCACTTGTTCTTTTATCTTATTCTCTTTGTTATTATAAAATATTTAGACATGTTTGTTCTCACCAACTGGTGTCCCAATACTGATCTCTTCTTCTGACTCTGATAATTCATCATTATTGGTTCTGAGTTCAACATGGAGTTCACCACTTCCCTCTTCAAGGAGTGGTATAGGATATTATTGAGATGACCCCAAGGGAGATGAGACATATGTGACACCTCCTTGGTCTAATTTCTTATCTTTAATACTCATATCTTCCTCTTTCTTTGGTATACTTCTTTGGATGGATTTCCATGATGGAAATGACTTAGATTCTTGAGGAGGGAGGATCGAGGGCTAAGTGACCCTATATTTTTCTAAGTACATGATCTATTTCTAAGATGGGGAAGATTAAGGTTCTACTTAGACCTTTTTATTCTATTTCTCTTCTTCTTTCCTTGCCTTCAACTCTAACTCTCTGATCTGCTTATTAATATTATCTTGGAATATCTTCTCTCTAAGGTGGTCAATATCTACATGAAGATAAGGAACACAAGAAGGATCTTAAGGAGGTATGAGATATGTTTTCAAAGGTTAAGATCCTTCTTTATCTTGGGTCCTTAAATCTAGATTTGCCTCACTTGGACTACCCCATGACTTCACCACTTGATATCATCTTGGAACCTTGAAGGACTTCATAAGGAGTTATTAAAGATGGATAGAGTTTTAGACCCTAATAGTAGGTTGTTCCATAGTAATCTCCTTCTTTGTTTGATAGCTTTCTTGGATATATCTCGAAGAAGGAAAGGTATGAGGAACACATGAGGAACTT
This sequence comes from Torreya grandis, assembly GCA_037957365.1. Taxonomy (NCBI): domain Eukaryota; kingdom Viridiplantae; phylum Streptophyta; class Pinopsida; order Cupressales; family Taxaceae; genus Torreya; species Torreya grandis. The sequence continues at coordinate 226,752 of JARHVA010007807.1, forward strand.
GGCATACTCAAAGGGGCACTTAGAATGGTCTCATGAAGAGGAATGTGTGGCACATAAGAAGGTTGAGATGGTGTATATGTAGGCACAAAAGGTTGGTGAGGTTGGACCTATTGTTCTTCAAGTCCTTTTAGCTTATCCTTAATGCTCTGAATGTAACCCCCTACATTCATCATGTCACTTTTGAGATCATTCCAATTTTCTCTTTCAATAGGTTCCCATTCTTGTTTTATTTATTGTAATGACTCTCTCACATGATGAATCAAGTTAGTAGGGACATCTTCACCATAAAATATCTATGAGCTCAATTCTAGTGCATGTTTTTTAAGGCTTATTAATGTTTGCCTAAGTTCTGGTATGGATGGCTCATGATAGGGTTGCTGAGGAGAAATATTATGATAGGATTACTATTCATATGGAGGATCAAGGCAATATTCTTACATATATGATGGAAATAGGTCCTCATATTACTGATGAGGATCATGATGAAGGTAAGATCCATCCAATTAATAATAAGGATCATGAGAAACTTGTCAAGGCTCCTAATAACTTTGACAAAAATCTTGGTAGGGATGATTAGACTCATATGGATCATGAGGATCATATTGGGGCTACTAATAAGGAGGTGGATAATAGAAATATTCACCATTACTATTCATATTGACCTCATATATCAAATGAGATTTAAAAAATTGATTAGAAACTTCATTGAGACATATTTTGTCTGCTTATAACTAGAAGCTTGATTTGGAGTCACCATTGGTGCTAATGCTTGATTCCAAAAGCTGATAGAGGAAAGACACACCAATAATATTCCTCTTCTTTTGGACCTTGTCCCATTGGGCATGCCATAAATTTTAGGGACTAATATTGTAACCTATATTAGGAAAGAGATTATTCATGCCTCTTTACCCAAACTATAGTCCAACATTGGAATGACCTGAGACTGTGGGTATCCCTTAATCGGGTCCAGCCTATACAATTTTTTAAAGAGACTAACTCCTCTGATGCATACTTTTAGCTCATTCCCACTACTAAAACCTACTGATGTCCAATTGAAAAGGATAGAGAGAGAGAGAGAGAGAGAGAGAGAGAGAGAGAGAGAGAGAGAGAGAGAGAGAGAGAGAGAGAGAGAGAGAGAGAGAGAAACTAAGCTAACAATGATGATGCACCTAAAGTATGAGTTGATTCACTCTGTTTGACTCTTTGAACACTAATGAAATAATTAAAAGATCAGATCTAGGATCCCAAATATCTATCATACATCAGTGTTTCACAAAGAATTTTACCAAATGATATAAGCTAAGTTAAATGAAAGGAGAGGTCTAAATTAAGACACTAACCAACCATAGTATCCACATTTTGACTTCAATCAAGAGATGTAAAACACTAAACATGACATGCATAACTAGATCAATTAGTAACTAGGTGAGATCATAATTTAATGAGGGAGAAACTTTTACCACATACAAAAATCTAACATGTACACACTATACCAACACCATGAAATCTAAAACATAGTCTTCTATTCATATCAAGAGATTACAAGCTCTATCTTGTCATATTTTGGTTATGCCTAAGAGAGGGAGTAGAGAAAAATATAGAGATGATCATGTATACACATAATATTTTCAAATAATATTGATTCTTTACATCTTGAAAGAACCTATCGAGACTCAATCTCTCTAAGTGCATACCCTAAGGGGTGTACTGGGTAAGGGGTGGGTAGACCTTTAGTGATTCACAAGATTGGTGTCCCTTATTTCCACATTATTACCAATCCAACCATATATTAAAATCATTCCCTAAGTTATTACTCCTCCCTTGAACACTCTTCAATTTTTTTCCTCTTTCCATCCTCCCTTTCTTACCTTAATTCCATTTTAGACAGTCAACTATACTATATCAACTAGGTCAACCCCATACTATCTAAGGGTATTTTTCACTTTTTGATTTTGTTAGCCTTTTGGTTGACCTAGCTCAGACCTAGTAAATTATCCCCAAAAAAATATAGGGTCGATTAGGTCAACCCTATACAAATGACATTTTTAGGAGGATTTAGGGAAAGATCCACCTATAAATACAAGATCATTCCATCATTATTTCAATATGAAATCAAGAGTTATTATTCACTCGCACTTATTTATGATCTACTCTTCCACCATTCTACTTGAGGAGTCTTAGCTTAGGGTTTCTACTTGGAGAATATAGTCTTGTCGATAAGTCTTGGATGATTTGTCTTTTCTTAGTTATCCTTACAAATCACAACCTCTTATGAATCCATTTTGGCTAAAGGAGAGATTGAGTCTTGATGGGTTTACATTTAGGTAAGTATATTCTAACTTTATTTTCCTCTCTTTAGTAGATGAAATTATCATAAGTATTAGCTCATATAATATTACTATTCATATTCAATGTATTAGAGTAATACTCACACTTAGCTAAATTGAGATTCTCTTATACATGTTTTGATTTCTTCCAACCCCTCATGTTGTACTACAAGCTTTGGTGAGCACTAGATTAGATTTAATTTCTTGTTTATTAGCACATATTGAACATTAAACCTAAGACTCTTTTAGGGATGTTGCATGATTGTGTTAAACTGTAGGCTTTGGAACCCTTCCTAGCATGATGTATTATTTCAATTGATCCCCTAATTGGGTCTAAAGGATCCCCATCTTGGTCATTCCCCTGCTGAACAAATGTATCCCCAATTGGAAATATAGGTATGCTCTATCTTCTTTGAGCTAGGATTGATTTATAAACATGATGCATTTTTGATTGCATACATTCTGGTAAACCCAACATGAACTATAATCTTATTCTTTGAGCTATCATTTTATTGTTTAACAAATATCATTATGATTTCACTTGGTACTATGAGGATATGCTTGGCATTAACCCTAGCATTGTGGTACATAACATCATTACCTATGTTGATGCTAAGCTTGTGCATCAAAAACAAAGAAAATTTCCACTTGAAGTTTCAACTTTATGTCCTAAGGAAATCATCAAATTACTTAATGCTAAATTTATCAAACCAGTGGATTATTTTGAATGGGTTTCCAACATTGTCTCCATTCAAAAGAAAGTCACTATGGTCATTCACATTTGTATTGATTTACAAAATCTTAATCTTGGTTGTCCTAAAGACAACTTCCCTTTACCTTCAATCGATGCCATTATTGATTCTATGACTAGTTACAAAATTTTATTTCTTATGGATGGCTTCTCAGGATATGATCATATTCATATTGCCCTCGAGGACCAACATAAGAATACTTTCACCATAGAATGGGGCACATATTTCAATGTCAAAATTCCCTTTAGCCTCAAAAATGTTAGACCCACTTACCAATGAGCAATGAATCACATCTTTCATGATATAATTCAAAAAATTATTGAAACATATGTGGATGATCTTATTGCTAAATATAAACATTGTAACAATCATCTTTCTGATCTCACTATCATCTTTGACCATCTCCTTAAATATAAAGTTAAACTTAATCCTTATAAATGTGTCTTTGGAGTCACATCTAGAAAATTATTATGATTCTTAGTCTCTCTTTGCAGCATCAATGTTGACCCTACCAAAATTAGTGCTATCATTAACATGCCTATTCCTCATTCTATTCTTGCCATTCATACTTATTTAGGCAAACTTGGGGCAATTAGATGATTTGTCCCCAAAATGGCATATTGAATTCAGTCTATCAATTCCCTTCTCAAGAAAGGTATTGCTTTAAAATGGATGGATTCATGTCAAAAACCCTTTGATAATATGAAAGAGTCATTGCTTCATCTACCCACACTTCATCCTCCTTCCAATGATTAACCCTTGATTCTATATACTTATTCACACCTATTTCAATTGGGGTAATGCTTGCCCAATGAGATGATACAAGAAGAGAGTATGCTATCTACTACATTAACTGAGGCCTCACTAATTATGCAATGTTATACCAAAATTAAGTGTGATTTCCTTTCCATCTATTTTATAGCTAAAAAGCTTCACCACTATATGATTTAACAAACTACTTATGTCATTGTTCATTCTGACCCCCTTCATAATTTCTTCTCCAAAGCATTTCATCTTGGAGATATAATTGGTAAATGGATGGTCCTCCTTATGGATTTTTATCTCTACATCATCACTCAAAAAGATGTCAAAGGGAAAATCATAGATGATCAACTTATCATTGCTCCCATACCAGCCATTTCTTCTCTTTAAGATAATCTTTTAGATGACAATATCCTATACATCAAAGGTCTTAATCAAGCTATTTCTCTCAAAGACTATATTCATAGCTTTACCACTGATACTGAAGCCAATAATATTGATGACTTCACTACTCCCTTTGGTATTACTAAACCAAAGGTAGTTATCAAGGAGCTTCTTGAAATTAATATCAACTTGTATGAGGATACTTGGACCCTTCATTTTGATGGTGTTAAATTCCTTCAAGGAGCCAAGGTAGGTTGCATTCTCAAAAGTCCTCTTGACATGATCATTCCTTTATCCTTTCACTTCATTTTTGATGTCACCAATAATATGGCCAAGTACAAAGCTCTTATTTTAGGCATGAGAACTTCTCTTGACTTAGATATTCAATACCTACATGCTTTAAGAGACTCTCAGCTTATTTGTAACCAAGTAAATGGTGATTATCAATGTAAAAGTGATAACCTAATCACATTACAACCACTCTTGTTAAGGATTTAATTTCTTTCACTATTGATCCTATTCGTAGAAATCAAAATTCCATTGTTGATTCTCTTACCTCTTCAACTTCTCTATTTCATTCACAACAAGTCCTTTCTGATCTTACTTTTATTATACAAATAATAAAATATCCATATTCAACTCAACCATTGGATTCAATTAATTGTCATATCGATGATGTTACCATTTTCAATTCCTAGAACATCAAACTTATCCTCCTAATTTATATTCTCATGAAAAGACATGCATTTGTAAACAAGCTTTCAAGTATGTATTTTGATAGAACATCCTTTATTTTTGTAAAAATTGAGGTAATTTTCTCCATTGCATTATACAAGATTAGGTCCCTTCTCTTTTATAATAAGCATATGGGGGAATTTGTGGTGGCCATTGTAGCAGACATGTTATAACTCGCAAATGCCTACATATTGGTTACTTTTGGCCTACTCTTGAAAAGGATTCAATTGAATATGATAAAAAAGTGTAATCCTTACTAGTTTCATGATGATCTAATCCATTCACCTCTATTGAATCTCCTTGGCCATTTTCTACATGGGGATTCAATCTCATTGGTAAACTACCTCTCTCCCAAGATGGGCATGTCTTTATCATCATTGCTATCGAATATTTTACCAAGTGGGTAGAAGCCATGCCTCTTTTTAACATCACTAGTCCTACCATTTATAAATTTATTCTTAATAAAATCATTTTCCAATTTGATTTTCTCCATACCATCATTTTTATATAATGGTGGTAATTTTAAAAACAAACATGTTAAACAACTTTGTGCTAAATTCAAAATCAATCACAAATTTTCCATACCTTATCATCCACAATGTAATGGTAATCCTGATCCCACTAATAAAAATCTCAACAAAAATCTCCAAAATATAATTCATGAAACCCTCACAGATTGGTATCTTCATCTTTACCTTACACTTTGGGCATTGGACTAACATACATACTGCCACTAGGGCAACTCTATTCTCACTAGTCTATGTATCTGAGTTAGTTTTTACTTTAGAAGTTGAGCTTACCTCTCTTCATATATCTCTTCACGGTATTATTCCTAATGAATAATTATGTGAAGCTTGTTTTCATTCCCTTGATCTACTTGATGAAAATTACATTTTTGCCTTACAACATAACCGTCAATACAAGGCTCATAAATGTGTTAAAGTTTGCACTTTTAATGTTGTTAATGTTATCCTTAAATTATATTACACACATGACAAAGTATGTAAATACACCCAAAAATGGTGGGTCCCATATTTAGGAAAAGACATTCTTGGTATAAGTACCTACTGCCTTCAAACCAATGAAAGCCATGTTCTCAAAGAGCCCACCAACACATAATTCCTTAAAAAGTACTTTGCCTAAACATTTCCTTTTTTTCATGATTTCTATCCACATCTATCTAACACTTTTTTTAGGTTATTTACATGGGTCACTCCCTCTACAACAAGTTCCTTCCTTTCACGAACCTTTAGTCCTCCATGTTGGCCTTTTGGTTTCTTGATGTATAATAGTATTATTTATCTTCTTGTATTTTCTCTTGTTGACACCCCTTGGGTTTCTCTTTTGTGATTTTTAGTATAATACCATGGATAGGACCTGACACTCCTCATAAAATTCCCATTTTTTCATCTTTTTCATCTTTTTTTTCAAACATTAGCTTTTGTTTCTTTTGTTAGATGGAATTTTCACAACAATCTATGTTGACATGTTTTCCTCCATTTCCCTCATTCTTATGATAATAAATCACACTTTGCTATCATTGTATCCCTTTTTTCCTTTTATCACCTTTTTTTAATTTAAATCAATTTAAATTGTTCCATGTGTCACTCTTCTTGATTTCCCCTTCCTTTCACTCCACATTTGATAAAACAAGGTTGAAGTCAAGATAACACTTTTGTTTTACCTAGACTTATGAGACTCTTAGACCTCATTCTCTTTGAATTTCTCCCTCTTAACAACCTTGTAAAAAATATTCAAATTAAATTCATCTTTAGAACCCATGTTTGGTTTTCCAAATCTGTATGGAGGAGGAACAAGAAAAAGCCATCAAAAAATTTAAAAGCCAAATCATTTTAATCAAAAGGCAATGATATCTAAAAGGCAACATACAAATCTAAAAAAGTCAACATCACACTAAAATATGTGATTACAAGCACATATCCTATCACCAATTAAAGATAAAACTCCAAACTTGGCCTCACATAGAGCTGAGGTCTATTGGGGTATAGTAGGCTAGTAGATTGGAATAGAGGAATTCAACAAACTCTATAGTGCTACTTACTTTCTCATGCAAGTACCCAATCTTCATATTAGACTGATGACTCTTTATGGGGTCCTGAGGAATGGGGAACACATTGTGGGGAGGTAGGTCCATTTTACTTTTCATGCATATAACCTTCATGGGATGATCTATATACTTCATTTGTTGACCTAAGACTTATGTGGCTAAGATAAGTTCTTTATAGTCCTAAGGTCAAAAGTTCTCTTGTTTTGACAAACCTAATTTGAGTGTTTTGACTTTAATAAAGAGTTCCTCTACCTTGGTTTTTCCTTCATTATCGCCTCCATCCATTTCATTTCCCCCCTTGATATACCAATTGTGATTCCAAATATGTTTTCCCTCTTTTTTCAATTCCTTCTTCTTCATCTCTTAAAAACATGATAGCACTACTTTGTTTCAATTTTATCTGTCCTTAGAAGTGAAACAACATGTTTGAGTAACTAAGGATTTCTTCATCCTATACATTATAATTTAGATTTATAGACTTACCTTAATTTATCTTTATCTTTTGTCATAATTTTACTTTCTTAGTGTTATGCACACCTAAGTTCATACCCTTTTTCCATTGTTGAATGAGGTTGGCCTGTTACTTCTCACTCATCAATGTTGTTTTCCATTTTTATGCACCTTTTTCCATTTTTGAGTGAGATGTGTATTGTTATGGCTCACTCATCAATGTTGTTTTACCATTTTGTCTATTATTTTACCATTTGATGTTTGATTACCATCATGTTTGACATGTAACCCTAGTTTGACTTGGTGAGTTTTCCCTTCTTACTTAAGGATAGATTGTTTGAGTTTTTTCAGTCTTTAGTAGCCTTGGCTTTTTGATTACCCACATTACTCTTGTTTTTTGACTTGGTCATTTTGTCTAACATAGCACTTGTTTTATACACATAATACTTTTAACTTTAATCAAATATTGATGCTTTGCATCTTGCAAAAACCCATTGGGATTCAATCTCTTTGAGTGCATTCCTTAAGGGGTTCATCAAGAAAGGGGTGGGTAGACCTTTGGTGCTTTGGAAGATTGTTGTTCCTTATTGCCACATAATTTCCAATCCATTCATCTCCTAGAACTTTTCCCTAAGCTATTTTATACTCCTTTGCACATTCGTCTAGTCTTTTCCTCTTTCCATCCTTCTTCTCCTTACTTGGCACCCTTATGACCTATTCAATAAACTAGGTCGACTCGGTCAACCTAGTGTAGTTTAAGGTCACTTTGTCTCTTTAGGTTTGTTAGCCTTTCAACTCACCTAGCATAGAATTTAGGCATTAGCCAAAAAATGTGTTAGGTTGATCGAGTTAACCTAGCACAACCATCATTCCTGAATGATTTTAGGGTAAGATACTCATATATATAGAGGATAATTTTGATTATTTTCATAATATGTAATAAAGAGTTTTTATTCACTCGTGCTTCTTCACAATCTGATCTTCTACCATTCTACTTGAGGAGTCTTAGCTTAGGTTTCTTTATTTGAAGAATCTAGTCTTATGAATAGGTATTGGATGCTTTGGCCTAACAAAGTGATCCTTACAAACCATAACAACCTCTTGTGAAGCCCTATTAGCCAAGGGAGATATTGAATCATGATGGGTTCACATTCAAGTAAGCATATTCTAACTTTGGTCTCCTCTCTTTTAGTAGATAGAAGTAACAGAAGTGTTGGCAAAAATAATATTACTCTTCATATTCTATGTATTAGTGCATTACTCATACTTACTTTATTTGAATTTCCCTATACATATTTGATTTCTTTGCATCTAACCCCTCACATTGTGCCATAATATTTATTGTGTACTAGATTAGTTTACTTTTCTTGGTATTAAAATAGTTTATTCTCTTGTTTGTTAACATAAGTAAAATATCAAAACATAAGACTCTTTTAGGGTTGTTTTGTGATTGTGTTATATTATAGGTTTTATAACCCTTATTAGCATGATATGTTATGGTAAGTGATACAAGTGATCCCCTAATCAAGTCTAGTAGATCCCCATATTGGTCATGATCTTGCTTAACAAGTGTATACCCAATCATAAGTGTAGGTGTTCTCTATCTTATCTGATCCAAGATTAATTCATGTACATCATACAATTCTAATTACACACATTTTGGTGAACCTGACGTGAATCCTATCCCACCACTGATTAGATTGTCTTCACATTTCCATTTTTATTTCCTTTCTTATTTAGCATTATCTTCACTTTGGCTTCAACTTCACTACATTCTAGTGAACCCGATGTGAAACTAACCCTTGTAGGATTTATTTCACTTATTTCATTTTTTTGTCATCATTTCTATCATATATTTTGACATACTAGTTTGATTATATTGACCCAATTATTTTTATCTATGTGTAGGACTAGGCAACTAGATCAATTAGCTCAACCTAGTATAGGTTTTCAATAGTTTTGAAACTTTCAATTCAGCCTAATAGGTTGACTAGGTCAACCTAGCACATTTTTAGCTACTTTGAAATAGGTTCTTATATATCTTGATCAATTATCTTGACCTAGTAAAGGTCTCAAGATTATTAGACACCTAGTTCATCCTATTAGGTTGACTAGGTCGACCTAGCACACTTTTTTAGCTTCTATAATAGATTCATGTATAGCTTGGTCGACCAACTTGACCTAGTTATGTATATTGGATCAATTTTTTCCAAGGTTATTGATCATAAATCTCTTTAATTTCCATCTCTGAATCATCAATGTCAATATTTTATTCTCCATCTCTTTTTATTCTATAATTTGCTTTCAAGTTTATAGTATTCAAAACTACCCCTGCACAACTAATTGGATCGACCTGGTCAACCTAGTTCTATGTTATGTGTAATGTCTAAAATAACTAGGTCAACTTGGTTGACCTAGTAAGTTTTCCAAACCTTGTCTTCGATAGTAGTAGCTCAACCTTATCGACCTAGTTTTGTATGTTATGCATATATTATTTTCACTATACCTTGTTTCAAAATTAGAATTCACCTTATATGTCAATCACATCTTTTCTTTAATTTATTTTCTTGCTTATAATAGTTCACATAGTCTAATTAGGATTTTATTTAATTAGCTGCTTAGTTTCACTATTTCTATTTTATGCACACATGATCAAATCACATAAATCAACAAGAATTTTAATATTTGACTATCCAAGCCAACCTACTTGGATTTCATCACCAAGGGGGAAGCTAACTTGATGCTTTGGTCAAGTATAAAATGTGGTTTATGGTATATTCTGGCTAAGAACCTAACACCCTTATCATCGTGGTGTGTGAAGTGATGGGTAGGCCCCATTACCAAGCCTATATCATTTCAACTACAATCTCTTTCATCCTAAACTCACTTGAAAGCATCCATAGATTTCCATATAATACCTTACTTACAACCAAATCCCTTTATAATTAAAATCATTCTTAATTATTTAATCAACATTCTAGGTTGACCAAGTATCTAGATTTACTTTCAAGTTGTATGCTTGCTCTTTGCTCAATTATGTGTGCAATAACTTACATTATCAAGTTTTGGTACAAGGTTTTGATTTGTGTGCATCAATTGGATTGGCTAGCATCAATTCAATTGACTATCTATTTACTTTCAACATTTACTATCCTAGATTAACTACAAAATTATCTTATTCTATTTCCCATCTTTTCATCAATCTTTTATTTTTTCCTATCTGCTATACAAGGTTGACTTGGTTAACCTTGTATTGTCATAGATCTTATTTTCTACCCCTTTCCACTCTGCTAGGTCGACTTGTTCGATCTAGTATAGTCTGTAGGTCTTATTTTCACATTAGGATGACCTAGTCAACCTAGTTCTTTTTTTGGCTTTCCTTATTTATCAACCTAATTATTCACCTCTTCTAATTTGTATTTTACTCATTTCCCTTTAGTTAGAATGAGGTCTCCTATCATAATATTTTTGGATAGTCATAATCCATTTAGATTCTATATGGAATGTTTATTTCTCCCTTTCTATTCCTCCTAATAACACCATCACTCTTGGGACATTTCTTCTCCTCTTTCATCTACAAATTATAACATGGTTCGAATAACACCTCAAGATGAATTTGATGGATCCAACCATTTCTACACCTACCAAGAAACCTCTCAAAATATTCAAACTAATTTGGGAGAGATTGACACAAGTTTACTTAACAATACTATTAACAACCCTTCTTTTAATATTCCTCCCCCCAACACCAATTCGGGGAGTGCTCCTTCTAACACCAAACCACTCATTTTCTATCAAGTTAGTGGTGCCTATAAATTTAAAAGTGAAAAACTTATCACCTATCATAAAATTACAATCACTCTTGACAAGGATTTTATCTCTTTTATAATTGAGCCTATTCCTAGAGATCAAAATTCCATTATTGATTCTCTTGCCTCTTCAGCTTATCTTTTTCATCCACATAAAGCTCTTTCTAATCCTTCTTTTATCATACAAATAATAAAATATTTTTCATCTACCCACCCTCTTGATTTACTTGTCTAGCACATTGAGGCTATTACCATTTGATAATGCTCATGGTATCAAGATATCATTCAATTATTAGAACATCAAACTTATCCTCTTGACTTAGATTCTCATGAAAAGACACATCTTTGCAAATAAGCTTTCAAGTACATATTTAGACATAACATCCTTTATTATTACAACACTAAAAGTACATTGCTTTGTTTTGTCATGCAAGATGAGGTCCGTCCTGTACTTAAACAAGCACATGGGGGCATTTGTGGTGGTCAATGTAGTAGACATGCTACAGCCCATAAATGCCTACGTATGGGTTATTATGAGCTCACTCTAGAAAAATATGATATTGAATATGCTAAAAAGTGTAATCCTTGTCATCTTCATGATGATCTCATTCATTCACCACTAGTTTAACTTTAAACTATCAAATCTCTATGGTCATTTTCCACATGGGGATTCAATCTTATTGGTAAAATCCCTCTCTCCCAAGATGGACACATGTTTATTGTCATTGCTACCAAGTAATTTACCAAGTGGGTTGGAGCCATACCCCTTGTAAATGTCACCAATAATACCATATCTAAATTCATTTTGAACCAAATCATTTCCCATTTTGACATTCCTTATACCATCATTTTAGATAATGGTGGTAATTTCAAAAATAAACATGTTAAACAACTTTGCACCAAATTCAAAATCAATCACAAGTTTTCCACTCCTTATCATCCATAATACAATGGTCAAGTTGAGGCCACTAAAAATATTCTCAATAAAATTCTTTAAAATATAATTCATGAAACTTTTATGGATTGAAATCTTCATCTTTATCCTACACTTTGGGCCTATCAGACTAGCATTCGTATCGCTACTAGAGCAACTCCATTTTCGTTAATTTATGGTTTTGAGTCAATTCTTACTCTTGAATTTGATCTTCCTTCTCTTCTCATATCTCCTCATGGCATCATTCTCAATGAATAATTCCATGAGGCTTGCCTTCATGCCCTTGATTTACTTGATTAACATCATCTCTCTACCTTACAACATAATCACCAATATAAGGCTCGCATTACCTGACAACATAATAAATGTGTTCAGGTTTACACATTTAATGTTAGTGATATTGTCCATAAATTAGAATACACCCATGAAAAATAAGGTAAATATGCCCAAAATTGGTGGAGCCCATCCTTAGTTATAGATATCCTTGGTCCAAGCACTTACCACTTTCAAACCAATGAAGACCATGTTTTCAAGGAACCCACCAATGCTCAATTCCTAAAAAATAATTTGCCTAAATCATTTCATTATTATCATGATTTCTATCTATATCTATCAAATAATTTTTTTAGGTTACTTAAGCATAGGTCTCTCTCTCTACAGTAGTTTCCTCTTGTTCACAAACCTTTAGTCCTCCCTTTTTGGTCTTTTGGTTTCTTGATGTACCATAGTCTTCATTATCTTATTTTTCATTCTCCTTCTATTTAAAAATTATTATTTGGTTCCCCTTGGGTTTTTATTTTATGATTTTCTTAGTAAGACCACGGATAGGACCCAACAACTCTCATAAAACCACCATCTTTTACTTATTTTCCTTCTCTTTTTGTTGTTTGCCAATGTTGTTTTGGCATCCACAAGGTTTTTTATGAGGTGCCTTATACAAAGGCTCCCTCAATTTTTGATTTTCTCTTGCTTATTATCACCCTCATGGGTCTTTCTTTTATGATTTTATTTGTAATATTGTGGATAGGACCTAACCCTCCTCATAAAATTATCATTCTTTTCATGTTCTTGATCCTTGTTCTCAACTTTAGTTTTTGATTCTTTTGCTAGGTAGAATCTGCAAAACAATATATGTTAGCATGTTTTCCTCCATTAACCTCTCTCTTATGATAAGGAATAACACCTTTGTTGTCATTATATCCCTATTTACCCTTTGTCACATTTTTTTGCAATTTGAAGAAATTAAAATTGTTCCATATGTGATTCCTCTTGATTTCCCCTTTCTCTCCTCTCCTCATTGGATAAAATAGGGTTGAAGTCAAGATAGCACTTTCTTTTCCCCTAGATTTATGAGACTCTTAGACCCCATGCTCTTTGATGTTCTCTCTCTTAGTAACCTTGTCCAAATTTTTCAAATAAAATTCATCTTTAGCACCCATGTTTGGTTTTCCAAATCCATATGGAGGAGGAATAGAAAAAGCCATCAAAATAAATTTAAAACCTAAATCATTTGAAACAAAAGGTAATGATATCTAAAAGGCAACATAAAAATCTAAAAATGCAAATTCACATCAAAGATGTGATTACAAGCACATCTCCTATCTCTAAACAAATCTCAAACTCCATAGTTAGCTTCACATAGAGCCAAAGTCCTTTGGGGTGTGGCAGGCCAATAGATTGGAATAGGGGAATTAAAAAAAAAATCTATGGAACTAATTAATTTCTCATGCAAGCACCCAATCTTCATAGTATACTGATGTCTCTATAAGGGGTCCTGAAAAATCAGGAACACATCATGGGGAGGTACACCCACTTTAATTTTCATGCATATAGCCTTCATGGGATGATCTATATACTCCATTTGTTGACCAAACATTTATGTAGCTAAGAGAAGATCTTTAGAGTCCCTAAGGTCGATAGTCCTATTGTTTTGACAAACCAAATTTGAGTGTATTGATTTCAATAAAGAGTTTTTATACCTTGGTTTTTCCTTCATTCTCCCCTCCACCCATTTCATTTACCCCCTTGATATCCAAATTACGTTTCTAAATTCATTTTTATTCTTTTTTAAATTCTTTCTTTTTCATTTCTAAGAAACATGCTAGCACTACTTTGTTTCAATTTTATCTATCTTTAGAGAAAAACAACATGTTTGAGTAACTTTGGATCATATTCTTCATTTAATTTTACATTTACTAGACTTACTTTACATTCCTTTTTCCATTTATTAGGATTTTACTGTCTTGTTGTCATGGACACCTCAGTTTCTACCCTTTTTCCATTGTTGAGTGAGATGTGGATTGTTTTTGCTCACTCATTAATGTTGTTTTCCCTTTTATGCACCATTTTCCATTGTAGAGTGAGATGTGGATTATTACTACTTACTCATCAATGTTGTTTAACCATTTTGTTTTTATTTTTACCATTGATTTATCTTGCTTATAATTCCTTTTTAAACATGTATCCTTGGTTTGAATTAGTGAATTTGCCTTTTCTTACTTGAGGTTTACTTGTTTGAGTTTTTTGGTCTTTAGTAGCCTTCGATTTTTGGTTACCTGATTTACTCTTATTTTGACTTGGTCATTTGGTTTAACATAACACTTGTCACCCATCTTGCCAAATTCTAAAGTATGACCCATCCACATAGCATAAATTATCTTGGCTTTTCTTGTATTTGTTTATTTTTGCTCCTTAGTTTTGTAGTCTTGGGTTTGTTAGAAGCAGTCTATAAATCCTACACAATCAAAACTAAAAATATAGTACACAACCATCCCATGATAAAAGGTAAGTCAAGGTATGCATTACATTTAATTTTCAATTATTTTTTTTTTTAGATTAATCTCTTTTTCTATTATTTACTTTCAGTTATTTTATCCTTTTTAAAATACTACAACTTTTTTTAGCATTAGTTTTGTTTGTGTCCTTATGTTCTTTCTCGAAGCACCATCCCCTATTACACCTTAGTGATATGTGATGAGCTTTGAGTGGGGCATATATATACACATAATATTTTTAACTTTTATCAAATATTAATGCTTTACATCTTTCAAGAACCCATAGTGACTCAATCTCTTTGAGTGCATGCCTTAAGGGGTACACCAGGAAAGGGTTGGGCAGACCTTTGGTGCTTTACAAGATTATTATCCCTTATTAACACATTATTTCCAATACATTCATCTCCCAAAACCTTTATTTGAGATATTTTATCCTCCCTTGCATATTCCTCTAGTATTTTCCTCTTTTTATCCTTCTTATCCTTGTTTGGCACCCTTTTGACATGTTCAACAAACTAGGTTGACTTGGTCAACCTAGTGTAGTTTATGGTCACTTTAGCTCTTTAGGTTTTTTAGCATTCTAACTGACTTAACATAGACTTTAGGCATTAGCTTGAAAACATGTTAGATTGATCATGTTTACCTAGCACAACCAATGTTCCCAAATGATTTTATGGTAAGATACTCCTATATATACAAGATCATTTTGATCATTTTCATAATATATAATAAAGAGTTATTATTTGCTCACGCTTCTTCACAATCTACTCTTCCACCATTATACTTGAGGAGTCTTAGCTTAGGTTCCTTATTTTGAAGAATCGAGTCTTTTGGATAGGTCTTGGTTGCTTTAGTCTAACAAAGTGATCCTTATAAACCATAACAATCTCTTAAAAATCCCCATTGGCCAAGGGAGAGAATGAATCACGATGGGTTCACATTCAACTACGTATATTCTAACTTTGTTCTCATCTCTTTTAGTAGATAGAAGTAGCATAAGTGTTGGCTCAAATAATATTACTATTCATATTCTATGTATTAGGGTGTTACTCATACTCAATTTATTTGAAGTTCCATATGCATATTTGATTGCTTTACATCTAACCCCTCACATTGTGCCACAAGCTTTAGTGTGCACTAGATTAGTTTACTTTTCTTATTATTAGAATATTTTATTGTCTTGTTTGTTAGTATAAGTGAAATATTAAAACATATGACTCTTTTATGGGTTTTTGTGTAATTTTGTTAGACTGTAGTCTTTGAAACCCTTCCTAATATGATATGTTGTTACAAGTGATACAAGGGATCCCCTAATCAAGTCTAGTGGATCCCCATATTGGTCATGCTCCCACTTAACACGTGTATACCTAGTCAGAAGTGTAGGTCTGATCTATCTTATCTGATCTAGGATTAATTCATGGACATCATGAAAATTTGATTGCATACACTTATCGGCGTAGCTTGCCAAATTTACAAAGTATGTCTCATTTTCATAGCACCAACTATCTTAGCTTTTCTTGTATTTGTTTTTTTTTCTCTTTAGTTTTGTATTATTGGGTTTGTCGAAAGCAATCTTTATGCCCTACATAAAAAAAACTAATAACACAACAAACAACCATCTAGTGATAAAGGTAAGTCAAGGTATGCATTTCATTTACTTTTTAGTTATTTACCTTTCAGTCATTTAATTTTAGTTATTTTTACTTTAAATTATTATAACTTTTTTTTAGCCTCAACATTATGTATCCTTCTATTATTTCTCAAAGCATCATCCCCTATTGTACCTTAGTGACATGTGATGATTTTTGAGTGGGCATATGCATACACATAACATTTTTAAATTTTTGTCAAATATTGACTCTTTACATCTTATAAAAACCTATTGAGACTCAATCTCTCTAAGTGCATGCCTTAAGGGGTGCATCAAAAAAGGGTTGAGTAGACCTTTGGTGCTTTGCATGATTATTGTCCCTTATTGCCACATTATTACCAATCCAACCATCTCTTAAAATCATTCCCTTGGCTATTACTCCTCCCTTGCACACTCCTCTAGTCTTTTTCCTCCTTCCATCCTCCTTTTTTTACCTTAATTCCCTTTTGGAGAGTTAGTTATAATAGGTCAACTAGGTTGACCCTATACTCTCTAGGGGTATTTTTCACTTTTTGGGTTTGTTAGCCTTTTAACCAACCTATCTTAGACCTAATGAATTATCCTAAAAAACATACTAGGTCAAATGGGTCGACCCTATATAGTTAACATTTCCAAGAGGATTTAGGGAAAGATCCACCTATAAAGACAAGATCATTTCATCATTATTTCAATATGTAATCAAGAGTTATTATTCACGTGTGCTTCTTAACAATATGCTCTTCCATCATTCTACTTGAGGAGTCTTAGCTTAGGGTTTCTACTTGGAGAATCTAGTCTTATGGATAAGTCTTGGATGCTTTGTCCTTTCTTAGTTATCCTTACAAATCACAAAAACCTCTTACAAAGCCCCTTTGTCTAAGGGAGAGATTAAGTCTTGATGGGTTTATATTCAGGTAAGTATATTTTAACTTTGTTCTCCTCTCTTTAGTAGATAAAAGTAGCATAAGTATTGGCTCAAATAATATTACTCTTCATATTCCATGTATTAGAGTCTTACTCATACTTAGCTTAATTGAGATTATCTTATACATGTTTTTATTGATTTTAAACCCTCATCTTGTGCCACAAGCTTTGTTGAGAACTATATTAGATTTACTTTCTTGTTTATTAAAATAGATTAAAAATTAAATTGGGGACTCTTTTAGGGTTGTTTCATGATTGTGTTAGACTATATTGTGACAAGTGATCCCATAATTAGGTCTAGAGGATCCCCATATTGGTCATGCCCCCAATTAAAAAATGTATCCCCAATCAAAAGTGTAGGTACACTTTATCTTCTCTGATCCAAGCTTGATTTATAGACATTATGCATTTTTGATTGCATACATATCCGTTTTTTGGCTCAAAATATTTTGTATATAGCAGAAAGAGATAAAGAGAGATGGGGACAATGCATTAGAAAATAAATAAACTCCTTGAGGTTAAGAAGTGAGGTGGCAACACTTGATGACCTTGTGCATGCATGTCTCAATCAATAAACAGACCTTTTATCTCACTAGTCCTCGAGCTCCTCTCATTGGCTAAGAGTGTCCTACTAGAGACAAGGGTTTGTTACATGAAAACCAAATCCTTATGATCCAAATTAAATGCCCATAAATTCCTCTCCAAGTACCAACTCACCATCTCGGGACCCTAAGTCCACTTGACCCATTCATAAGGATCAAATCCTTAAATCCTAGAATTGATAAACATGTCATGCCTTGAGTGATAGAGTACATGCTGTGATAATCATGGAGCCATGTTGAGAAATGAGCCCTTTTACATTTATCATATACCTACTCCATTTTTATATATCTACTATAGATGGAAAAGTAATCTAAGGACATTGGTATTCCTATAGTCCTTATATTATGATCGATGCCTAGTCCCATTAAGCTACCAACTTGTTCAACCTTTATTTTATATTAGGTCTAAAAGACCTATTTTTCTTTTAAGGAGATTTTTTAGAAATGCTTAGTCCTTTTAACACATTTTGATTCAATTTGGATCATATTTTATCTTAGTTATTTGTATTTCCACCAACTTAGGTTATATTATTTGCTTCACCTGAGTCAGGCTACTCTATCGACCCTAGTCATAATTGCTCTGACTCGATCCTTTTTTATTGGCTATCTAAGTCAACTTAGATCATTGACCTTTGACTTCAACTCACTCCATTGGATTTTCTAGGTATGCATGAATGTAAGCCCTTAGATATTTCTTTGTATTTTTAACCTTGTCTGAGCTTATGCCATGTGTCAAACACATGTTAATCCTCAAGATCATGTTGTCAATCTATCAGTTCACGTGCTTACACCATGTGTCGATCTCTCAAGCTATCTAACTATTTGAATCATCTCACACCATTGGATCAAGATGTATGATTGAGAAAGGACTGCTTATCTTTTTAGGACCCACTATTTAAAAGCCAATGGTTAGTTCATGATATTAAAATTGATGGTCCACATGATGTCAAATGATGTTTACATGATTGTCATTGATGTTCACATGACCATGAAATTTCATATCAAAAATATTTACTTTTTTCAAATTTAAACTTGATGTTAGTGTGAATATCTTACAACATAGGTCCAACTTTGAAAGCTTTTAACTTGAAACAGAAAGCTCATATGGGCTCTAAAATTTTTTGAGGGTGATCTTGGTATGTAAATTTATAATTATGCTTATTATGCTGGCCACATGAGATTTCCTGAGTAAGATATAAAATACACAAGTTATATGGTCTATTTTCTCCTACATGGCATCCTGGTGATGGTTGACCTTATTTGGCTAACTTAGTGAAATCTTATAGAGGAGCCAACTTTGAACACCCATAATTCCATTTGCACTTCAATAATGGATCTATAACTTAGCATGTAATAATTATGGACCAATATAAACAAACCCATGTGACCACTTTCCTTGCAACTACCACACATTTGATATATGGCCTTATAAAGATTCTCACTCAACTCTGTTTGAACTTCTTTGAAAATGGCTATGGAAAAATAGTAGAATTTGGCTTAGAGGCCAACTTTAGATCTCTATAACTTTTTATGTGCTTAGGCAGAGGACCTAATATTTGGAACATATGATCTTGGCATAAAATTGAACAAACCCATATGATCAATTCTTCTTTACTCATTTAAATATGTGAGATATGGCCTCAAAAAATTACCCACTTGACATTTCAACCACTAGACCTAAGATGCCTAGATGAACACAATGAAGAACCAGATGAATCCATTGCATTTAAACACCTTTTCCAAGCACTTTTGACATCCCATAGTATCTCTATAATATGGTGCTTGTTCCAAATGTTTAACACACATGATAACTTGTATGCTTCATCAAACCATGCAAGATAATCTTATGTGGGCCAAAAATGGCCAACACTTACACCTTTACAAGTTTTAAGCATGTGCTTACTCTCCTTTTCCCTGAACACTAACATCTGGGATAGATAGTAGTGTCAACATTACTATCATTTCCTGATGCAAGTGTTCATTATCCTAAAGTCATCTAATTTTCAATTGAAACATATTAAAATGGTTGGTCTAAATGATTTAATGTGAGTTATTTCCTAAATAGGATTGATATAAATACAATATCAACCATTTTTCATTCACCACCCATAACCTAGTAATCAGACCAAAATACACTCAAGAATCACTTACTTTACCAAAAAAATTCCTATTTTTCCCTATTCTAATATAAGTTAAAGCAAGAATCTAGCTACAATTTTGAAGTACTAAATGAGCAGTCATAAGGTCTTATTTTATAAGTTACAATTTAGGTCACTATTGTACTTGTTTTACACACATTAGATGATTCATACACAATGCAACATGTAAGGGTGAACTACATGATTTCGAGACCATTTTATTGAGTATTAGCTATATAGGTAGTGCCCTTTGATAGTGGGGTCATTATGGGTTAGCTCGACACCATGTGCCCACTAACCCTTTTTTCCCAAGTTCCCATTGAAGATGGAAATTTAGGGTTTTACCATTTCAACATGAGTATTAATCCATGACATAGATCTAAAAGCACTAGAGTGAAGGCAAAGCCAAACCTAGAAGCATCTAGGTGGTTGCATCATGTTTCATCTAATATTACATATAGGACACTAACATCAAACATGGATAATAGTGTTAATGCAACCATCTAGATCTGATGTAACTATCTAAAGAGCTAGAGGCACTAGATCTAGAATCTAATGATTGATCCATAATTGTCTTCCTACCTAATTTAAGCATGTTTTCGATCTAGCACTGTGTTAGCATTATAACCAACTAATTACTTCATTTCTATCATTTCTATATCTAAAATAATTGTGCTTTCCATTAATAACTTATCGTAATTTAATAAATTAAGCATATGGTACATCTAAATTTATCACATTAATGGCCTACTTTAGATATTATATTCACCCATGTGTCCTATAATTTCTATATCCTTAACCCTACCTACCCAAGTAAATATTCTACAATCTAAATTAGGTTTAAAAAACTCATCATCACATAAATTGAGGTAGTGTAATGGCTTGGAATCCTAGTATGAATTCCAATAGATCATTTTGGGGTAGAAAGGTGAATCAATACCTACAAATAGAATATAGTTTATTTATGGTGCAAAATTGGTGAAAAATACTATGAATTGATTCTGGTATATACAACATGGAGAATGACATGGATTGTCATTTCTTCTATGCAAAGGTCCAAAATTGGATAAGAAAGTGATCATGTGCCACACACATGCCCCCAATATGATATCTAAGCATATTGGTTCTACTGACTAATTAATATCAACTAATTATCTAACTAAAAATATTTGAAAAACATTATAACACATGTCATACTATGTAACATCCTCACAGGTATCTACCTCAAAATACGTGATTTTTTTCTATATTAAACAATATACCAAAAATAGATTACATCGTGAGAATCTAAATAGAGATCATACAAAATAATCAAGTGTGATAATAGTAAATAAATATTACATCATAAATCATTAATCTCTAATATCATGAGAACACAACATAATATGAATATAAAAATTAATTACATTAACTTAGCCATGGATGATACAAGTCTATAACCATAACTGTCAATGTACAATAAATAAGTAATTACAGTTCTTCATGACACTATTCAATAATAAGTATAATACAATATAAGATACATGGCTTTCCCAAAGCTTAGTTTCTGAAATCTAGTATCTGTGAAAATCTCAAGTGTCATCTCAAAAATAGTACTGCTATGGGGAGGGAGAGCATCATCTAAGGACTTTTACACACCAACCATGAATCAAACATCCCCCACATTAATTCGATCATGAAATGGTCCTACCTTCACAGATGAGTAGACAGTGATGGTGTGGGAATCTAGAGAGACAAGTAAGAACCCATGTGTTGTATGATTTCTAGAACTAAACATGTAGTGTATCATAGAAAACCCATTCTATTGCAATATATCAAACACACATGTAAATTATACTCATGATATGATGTCTCACTAAACATACTTTGGCCAAAGTTTTAAGAATGATAAATAATAGTGATCCATAGATCAATCAAAATTCATAAACATGACTAATGATAAATAATAGTGATCTATAAATCAATCAAAATTCATACACACCACTTGATCGGATTGCATTCATCTAGCATTGTGATGCTAGTAAGCCAGTGAAGTCCATCTCACTCCTTAATCAATATCAACAATGCAATATTTTTCAAACATAATCTAACCACAATAATCATATAATTTACATCTTATTTAGGAGTAATTCAAAGCATAGATTTATTCTGTCAAACATATGAATGAATCTTACATTATTGTCTATCCCATATTAAAAATAATGACTATAATTAATACCATCTAGATAAAAATACATATTTAACTGTAGATTCTAATTACCATAATTAGTTTACAAATATCCTACACCCTATGATAACCCATATTACCATAGTATATTATTTTTAAACATAACCACTAAGAACCACAACCAGTCTAATAAAGTAGTCACAATTACATGGAAACATAAGCTTTCATAAAAATAGCTAGATATAACAAACAAGTCTCAGCACACATGAAACATAGGATAATCTAATATAACATTTGTTATATATTTTGGGGGTTTGAATGGATGCATTCATTAGGATTTATTATCCATAATTCATAAATATAGTTTATAATCCACCCGTGGAAATATAACCATAAGAATACACCCCTATATACATGTATACGCTATTAGGCATATTAACACCTATAGTTATCAATATTTTCAAAAGATATTTTCATGAGGTTATTCAACCATTATGATATCATATAAATTGACCATGATTTATAATCTAACAATCATCCTTAATCAATTTTGAGGCTTTTATATAAGTCTATAAATACTAAGGTTGAAAGTTCATTGATTTAGGCTCACATATGTAAGAACTCTCCTCTTATTATTACTATATACGGATTTGGCTATTGTTTGGGTTCATGAAATTGATCCATTAATGTAAATAACCATATTTTTAATTTTTCAATAACTTTTCCTTAATTAGTATTTTATACTAAATACCATACTTATATAGCCCCTACTACATAATTAATTCCTCTTTTTTAAAAGCCACCAAATCATTGGTATATAGTAATAATAAAATAACTGTACAAAATGAAAGAGATACATCTCTAAATTAGGTGATGACTCATCCAAAAGTTCATAAAAATCTAGTACAAAGATTATAAATTAGTTGAAAATTAATTTAAACCATATTAAATTATACTTGCATATGCTCAACTCATATATATACTTTTATTAACTACTAGGAATAAAAGGTACAATGACACCTTATATAGTTACATAGGATAGGAATATACAACATATGAGTTAATTTCCATTGCAAGTCAATTTGGTGGAAAATTCAAATCTTTACATACCTACTGGTTATATATATATATATATATATATATATATATATATATATATATATATATATATATATATATATATATATATATATATAGGTCAATGCTTTTATAGTACCTATATATAATAAGCGACACTATAATATAAAACTTACTATTTATAAATTTTAGTGACTCAATAATAAAGGCTATGAATTAATTATATAAATAGTGACTCATATCAAATAGTATTAGCTAGAAACTATACAATGATTACATTCATAACATAGACTAAAAATATAACATCAACAACCCTAAATGGAGACAATATAATAATAGAGACTCATTTCTATATGATATAAGCTAGGGATTAAATGTATAGTGATGCCAATAGTATAATGTTTTATAATATTCTTCTATATAAAATACAGTGATGCCACAGTTACAACTCTTCTTTATTAAATAGGCTAGAGCTATCATATAAGTAACTCTAGTTGCTATGTTAAGCAAGTTGGAGATATAATTTAACCAATGCCATAAGTTATAAATAAGATCAACAATACCCACTATTAATAAAAATTATGTGATCCATTATTCAATTTTTATAAATAGAATAGTCGTTTGCTTAATAGAAGTGGTATCTGATTCCATAACTATACAAAAAATTGATTATAAAAACTTAAATTTATTTGCTACTTCCATTTAATTATGCATTACATTGGCTATCAACAAAACTATGATGATTCAATAATTGGCTTATAAATAATCTACAATGATCTCGTTATCACAATGAATTACAGGGACACCATAACAAGGAATAACTATATAATTACTATTCTGGTTTAAATTTGTAGATCAATGACTTTATAGTGCCATAATTTGCACTAAAGCTATATACCACTACTCTAGAGTTGTTATTTCATTTTTATCTCAACATGTATATACTAACTATATTTTATCATGTATTTTTATTTTACTAACATACAATCAATTTATCCATGCTTTTCCTCTATATACTAGCATGTATTTTCATTTTATAGATCCATTGAAATTAAATAACTTGAGAGTAAATAGGTGTTTGTATAAGATAATAAAAATTCTTAGTATTTAAGCAATTTAACAAGGATGCCCATAACAATATTCCATGCCAAATTTAATTCACTAACAATAGATTTCTACATACAAAAATTATTGTTCTTCATTATGGCTAAAGAGCCTACCTAGTAGCCTATACTCTACTTGGCCTTGCTTTTTCTCTTTCCAATGCCTTTTGTGATTTCTATCATGTTATACATCCTCCCCTATGCTCTACATATTTTCCTTTAAAAAATACTTATGATTCTTTTTCTTAATCTCCCCATGCTAAAAGGGGCATAGTCTTCTTTTTAGAATTATTTTTTTCTTTTTGTTAATTTTTTAATATATTTATTTTTTTATTTTTTTTCTTAATTTTATTCCTTTCGTTTCCTTTTATTTTTTTATTATTTTTCTATTTTTTTCCTTTTTCATGGTAATTTCAATTTTTTTATATATTTTAACATTAATTATAAAAATCCATAAATTTATTAATTTGATTAGTCATCATTTATCACCATATAAATTTAATGACAATTTACTCAACTAATAATTTAGATTTTAATTTAGCTAAGCAAATCACATTTCTACTTAGCATTAATGACCAAACATTTCAATCATGCAAAACAAATTCCTTAATCTATTTAAACTATACTGGTAAACCATAGAAATCAACTATCTAATGCAAGTAGAAATAATCACATGTGCAAACCATTTATTATGCATTCTAACATGTGTTAGCTACTATGGTGTGTGTAGGGTTATAGTTGGTTTCTCTCTCATCCTCCAGCATCTCCATATACATCACCATCTTTGATGATGCTCTCCCTCTATCATGCTCTAATGGATGAGTTCTCTTGTGTCAACCTCATAACAAGCAAGTACTTAGATCATATCAACATGATAAATATACAACATAAAATATAGCTGAAATAACACATCAACATGTTCATAATGTAAACACATACACTATAGCTAAATCTAAAAAATGTAAATGTGTATCCTAAGAAATATCCTACTATCCCATAGAAATATATATGTCAAATATTAGTCAAAATATAAGCAAATTTATCCACAGATAATCAAATAGTTTATTTAAAGAGGAATGAGTATGTAACACCCTTCCCCTAAAGCTAGTCATCATCCTAAATGACTCTATTCAAACATAAATTATGAATTAAAAATATTGTTCAATAGAAATAAAATATTATAAAGTATCTAATCATAAAATAAATGTGTAAACATCCTAAATAGCTCATCATAGTCCTCCCAAGTAGCACTATCCTCGTACTATTGGTCCCACTAGACCTTGTACTATGACATCTCTCTATTATGCAAATGAAATTTACATGTCAGTTATCTTGATTGTTTTTACTATGACCACCCTAAGATTTAGAACCTATATGGCATTTTAATCCAACACATGCATATGATTATCTATATATTTCTTAAGATAGGAAATATGGAAGACATTATGTAATAGAGTTAGGGCTAGTGGCAATACAAGCCTGTACACTAGATGATTGACCACTTCTAACCCCTTGAAGGGTCCTACATACCTTGGTTATAATTTTATTGACTTCCCAAATTTAAAAAATATTTTCTACAACTTAACCCATAAAAACACTTTATCACCTACTGTAAAGTGCCTTTCTATCCTCATCATATCTACACAACTCTTCTATTTATCATTATCCTCAGCCAATCTCTATCTGATTAATATAACTTTCTCTTATATCTCTAAAAGCATCTCAAGACCAAATACTACTTTGTCCTCTAACCTATCCCACCTGATGAGTGTCTTTCACCTTCCCACTTGTACTACTAATCCATGAAATACATATGAAGAGGATCCTCTAACACCTAATTAACTCTCTCAGTTTATCCATCAGTCTCTGGGTGATATGCTATACCAAAATTTATCTACGTACCCAAATCTATGTTGATGCATGTATTATACTCCCTATGTCACTAGGGAACAAGGGGAAAGTAAAAAACTCAATTTTAATTCATGTAATGATTTATGGATTGAGTTGTTTACACAACCATTGCTAGTAATAGCACAAATAGGAGAGATATGGTCACCACATTTGAAAGTCCACAAGTAGACCTTGCTTTAGGGATAATAGATGTTTATGTAGTGATACTTTTCTTGATAATCTTTGTGAATTATCTTAATATTTGTCAATTACTACCCAAAACAAAAATAAATAATGGGTATTTACATCATGATCTAACCTACAGTGATCCATGGGTGGATCCAAGAATGAGTAGGGTAAGGTAGAAAATGGGTTGTGCTTAAGATGACTAAAGGTACAAATTCTACTAAGTTTAAAGGCAAAAACATAGAAAACTAGAATATACCAACTTTAGCATAATGATCAAAGATAAATCAATGCACTTGAAGCTTCAGAGAAAGAAATATTCATACATTTCATGAAGATAACACATTTACAGTAAATTGCACAACACATTCATTTGTAAATGAAAAAAAATAGAGAATGTATACTATCAAATTTGTTAGCCTAGTGTTAATCTCAAACTAAAAAATACATATATAAAATGTAATTGTCAAATTCTTTTCAAAAGTGAAACAATCAAGAAGCATGAGAATTTAGGTATCATAAAACACACACAAAAGAACACTACATGTAAACTCTCAAATTCTTTGGCTCTCTTATATTAATTCTTGTAATAGCTATTTTTCTAGTTTACAAATAAGGGGTAAAATCCTATTTATAGGATTCAAAATGCCTAAGACAAGTACAAAGGGGCCCATAAGTGGTGCCCAAATATAGCCAAGTGGTTGGAATGTTTACATTTCAGAGGAATATTCTCAATTCAAAATTAGAAGACAAAAATAAATATTCTTAAGGGCTTAGAGGTGGTTGTTGGCTTACTTTCTTGTTTTTATTATCCTAAATAAATCATGGGCCTAAATAAATCAAGTACGTTCTAAATTAGCTTGTTTTGGTCTATGAGTATTGGCCTAAGTGCCTCTTCAATTACCTTTGCCTTCTACAATCTCTAGTTGAAAAATGACACAATGTCTATTACGTCGATGGCCATCTTATCACCAGATACATCCTACTAGAATTATGAAATGAAAACTTTTATTTTTGCCCTAAACTCTTGGTCATCCATAGAGGAGCCATCAAGCTTGGTCACTCTATGATCATGGTATCCTTTAGTAAGTGGGCTATCTTAAATTCAATTTTCTCAAATGATGTATTCACATCCTTCTGTTGATCTAACCATGTCTTCAAAATCCTCCTCTTATTCATGATGATGGTCTATGCAGGAATAATGTCTTCAAGAGGCAAGTCTTTCATGTTAGGAAACTTATTGCTTCTTTCCACTCTCACCAAGTGTTCTAACTTAGTGTCATATAGGGAAATAATTTGGTCAAGTTTAATGACCCCTTTGGCTTGATTGATCCCATCCTCTTGCCTTTTCTTCATAACTTTGTATAAGCTAAAGACATTGATTACAACACTAATTATTGAAATCAAAGTGCCCTATGGCATAGTGGGTAGTTTTTGTTCTTTTAGCCTCTTTAGTTCCTATTACATCCCTTTCATTAAGGCAATATTTGATTATTTTTATGCTTACACCAAGGATATAGGATCCTCTACATAGTCATGTACCTCTCTAGGGCCATCTTTCCTCTTCTTAGTCAAATTGAAGAGTGGATCCTCACTTTCAAATATCACAATTGAGCTTGATTGTTATTATTCTACTTATCTCCTCACTACTCTCTTCATGGTTCTAGTAGCTACATCAAACCTCATGCCATCCTGGGCTACATCTTAGCTTACCTAAGGCCTCCTTTGCCTTATTGTTTGCATCATGTCCCTTACCTAATTTTGGGTGGCTATAGTTGTTGGCTAAGTGGGAGGTGGTTGCAATGGGAGTGCTTAGGAAGAGGAAGAAGTTAAGGCCATAGTTTAGATATATAAATTAGCTGGATCTAATTTCCCTAATAGATCAAACATAGGCTTAGCAGGGCCCATATTGAGAAGAAATGAGGGTAGAATTAAAGGCCCAATCATTTTGCCTATTGTGGTGAGGCAAAGTGGCTTATGCAAGGTGAATGATTTTGCAATGGGTTTAAGTGGTTTAATGGATGCAAAGGAGCCAAGGGTGAGTGATGCAGTAGTAGTGGTAGCAGTAGCTTGAAAAGGGGTATAACCTATAGCTAGGATAACACTAGTGTTTTGGGAGCATGATGGAGGTGGAATGTTGGTGGTGGCATGGGAGATGAATTGGGGAATAATACCCTAAAAGGAACTAGTGGTTGGGGATGTGAACATGGGAGTGTGAGTAGTAGTAGAAGCAGGAGTGGTTGAGAATGTTCCAATAACTGGGAGGAAGGTAAGGGTGTAGTACTTGCATTAGGAGTTTGGGAAGTTGATGAAGGAGACACTACTCCTCTCATTGTGGTTTTAGGATACTTATTCCTTGCATAAACCTTTTCAACCATCTTTCTAGCTAGTGCATATAGTCCTTCCATCCAAATTTCAATTCTTTACTACCATTCCTCAAGATCAATGATATTGGGATCTTTTTAATCCAAACTTTGTGTGGTAATTTTTGTAGCAAATGTGGGGATAATTATGGGCTCTTACAAAGGACCTAGTTGGCTACTTGATTCTCCTTACTTGGGACTAAGAGGTATTTCCTATCCACTTGGAGTATCCTAAAGTGGGGGCATACATGGTCTATTTATGATAAGATTAATGTTATCATCTTCCTCCTCTTCTTCCTTTTCCTCATAATATGCATTGAACATACTCCCATGAGTTGGTGGGCATTGAGGCTTCACTACATATTCTTTTCTCCTTTCCTAGTTGATCCTCATTTCAAGTAGTATATTTTTCTTTTCAACATTTATGAGGAATACCTCTTCATTCATTACATCAAGGTATATCCAATCATATACCTCATCTTGGTGCATATATTCCATAGTCACATCCCTTTTGAAATTGGTGAGGTGTTTAGCATTGACTTGGTTTGGATCCCACATCCTGAAGTCATCTTTGGGTAATAGGTATGAATCCCTATGACTCACTTCCACTATTAAGTCTTGCCATTGCTTTACCTTATCTCTCCCCAGTTGCTAAGGAACCTTATGTGGGGTTTCTTTTTCTTCCTCTTGAAAATGCCATCAACTCCATGGAGTACTTGGTAGAATATCTCCTCTTTTGCCAACTTCATTAGAACATACCTTAGTAACCTAGGGGGAGCTACCATTAGCCCTTCTACTTAGATGACTGTACAATTAGGGTAGAGCCAAGATTTACCTATGTCTCTTAGTGTCTACCTAAGTTTTGATGGCACCCTTTGCATTTTGTATTCTATGATTGACTTATAGATAGGGGATAGAAACCCTATGAAATTATCTTGATGTGGTGCCTAAAATGGTGGATGTGCACTGTAGAATATGTCTAGGGCACAACTTCATCTCATTTAGAATTCCATATGTTTGGCCCTAATTATGTAGTTATACAAATATCATCCAACATATGGCTCATCATATAGAATGTATCTCCATTTATGCATGTGTCTTCCATAGCAGTGACTAGATTGTTACTAATAATATCCCCAAGTGATGGGATCTATTGATCTTCAAAAATTATTTGTAATAGTGGTATATCCCTTATATCCATGTATCTAATGTGTGCATTATTAAATACTCTATTTATCAAGGTGAAACCAATCCTAACCCCTTTTTTGAATTAGTGGATGGGCACATTCCCCTAGTCATCTATGTAGACCACTTTATTTGGATTCATTACCCATGAAGCTAAGACTATCTCTAGTTTGTGTATCTCATACCAATTTTTGATGATGTTTTGGTTATAGTCCAGTTGTGGCAGGGGTAGGTCATAATATATTTCAAAACTTGGCCCTATAATGAAGGCAAGAGGAAGTCCTTGTTAGGAACTTGTGTTACCCCATTTCTTTACTTTGTTAATAGATTATATGTTATGGATGCAAATGCTTTATAAGTCATCCCGTGAGCATTTTGTTTTATCCTACCTTCATGGGAAGTAATAGTTGCTTAGATTAGACTTAGTATATAAGTAAGTGTTGAGGCCAATGAACACATCCATGAAATTATTATATTGAGCTTGATCAAAGGAGGTTTCTCCCTTGAAGTGGCCTATGATCAATATAATCCATTTAGTGTTTTTTTTAATTATATAAATATATTATTTCATGTATTTTCATTAAATAAATCTATTATTTCATAAATTGTCATTAATTTGTTGTAGGAGGATCCTCTCATCTAGTATCAGAGTACTTTCTAGGGCCATTTTTTTCTCAGAACTATTTTATGTCCCATTGCATAATTCATTTATGTATTTGTTTGTATCATAATAATCTATTTTGGATAAGGGTAAATATCTATCCACATAACTATGAGAAGTGCTTTGGTGTAAGACCTAAAACTCATCATGAAGAGTACCATAGCAATCCCAAAGTAGCTAGCCCATTGAGAGGACCTATCAACAAAAAGGCCAATGACCCCATCCTAATTGACTAGTTCCCACTTGTGAGGAAAACCAAGATCTATCATTTAGGGGTAAATCTATGGCCAATTTTTTTTTGGAGAGTGGTACTAACTCAAATGGCATTGGTGACTATAGAGATATCTTTAAAATCTTAGGCAAATATGGAAACTTGGGCCCCATTTTTATCGATTTTAGAATATTACCAGTAGAGTATCATAAAACTTACCATATCATATCTTCATATATTACTAGTTGAGTATCAGTAGAGTTTTCATATCAATTTTATCATATTACTAGTAGAGTATTAGAGAACTACCATATCAGATCTTCATATATTACCAAAAGATTATCAAAATAATTGCCATACTATTTTTAGCATATTACTAGTAGAGTATTAAACAACTTCCATATTAGATCTATACATATTACCAGTAAAGTATCAGAAGACTTGTCATATTAGTTTCAAAATATTCCTAGCACTTGTAAAAAAAAATCATTTTTTTCCATATCTCTACATTTATAGGCTCTATGATCCTCAAACTTTATCTTAACACCTAAAATTCCTTTTTCCACATTTTCTTCTTTGAGGTCCCATATCCTGATTCCACTCCTAGTTCTCACAAGTCTCAATTTTCCCTTTTTTTAGGTTTTGCCATAACTTATTCTATTTTGGTCCATTTGCCTTGCAATTTTTCCATAGTATTCATCTCCCTTTTTTGATCCTTTGTCCCTCTTTGATAAATTTTCTAGTTTTTTTATTTTCACTTATTAAATTGCCCTCACCTTCATCAACCATACTCCCCCTATGCAAATAAATTAGTAAAAGTACCTTTACCCCTTCCAATTTTGCCCAAATTAAAAAAAAAATCTTACTAAACATGTCTTAACTCTAGTTTTCCTACCCATTACAAAAAACAAATCTCTTATTCTAGCCATGGTAGTAACCTGAACAAGAGTAAAAAACATGGAAGATGAAATTGCACCCTCAAGACCCAAATCAAGGATCTTGATGAAAATAATTCTTGACCTCAATCTTCAGCATACCACCTTCAACAATATATAACATCCAAAGTACTCTTCCAACACTGGGTTTTATTCTTCCAATAATTTTTGTGGGCTGAAGCTTGATTTTCCTTGATTCAATGGTATAAATCTGATTGGATGGATCTATCAAGTAGAATAATTTTTTAGTCTGCATAATAATTTTGATGCTAACAAAGTCCTACTTGCATCCTTTCAATTGGAACATGAATCCCTTCAATGATATCATTGGTATATCAAGGCTCAAGATGAGCCAATATGGAGCAATTTTTCACCCTCATTTTTTAATGGCTCAGTACTAGTACTTTTGATGACTTCACTAAAGTACTCACTAAACATTACCAAATATGAATCATGAGAGAATATCAAACATAATTGGAAAAAATGGCCAATCACACATAGGGATTATCTAATGAATCATTTAGGAGTTACTTTTTTAGTGGATTAAATGATGTAATTCAATCTAAGATCAAAATGATCTAGCCCAACATGATGATGAAAGTCCTAAGGTCGACTACGTTGATAAAGGACAAGATCACAACTTAGCAGTGATTCAAATCCAATTTTTCTCTATTCAAAAATACAACTCCACAATGATCTCAAACAATGCCAACCCCTAAAACCACTCTTATCAAGCATTTTACTGAAGTAGAGATGTGAACATGTAGATAAAAAGGACTATGTTGTAATTGTGATGACAAATTCTCTCTAGGAAATCAATGTGTCAAGCAAAATATCTACCTACTAGATGTAGACTCTCTACCCAAAATTGAAGTTTGGAAAGATGCTCAAGATATAGTAGATGATCCAAAAGAAGCTCAGTTAATTTTGAAACCTACTTCTCAAGAATACCAACTAGAGATCTCTCTTCATAACTTAGTAGGACTCACCACCCCAAAAACAATGCGAGTCAGTGGTTACTTCAAGAATATTTCTCTCACAATACTTATTGATTTTGGTAGCACTCATAACTTAATTAACCCTTGGATTTTCCAAATAGGCTGATTATTTTGTCCATCCTTGTTCTAATTTTGAAGTCATGATTGACAATTTGGGCACATTACCTTGAAAAGGGAAGTGTCACAATGTGTGTATCTCTATTGGAGATTATAACTTGTGCTATGATATGCTTTCCTTGTTATTATTTAGATGTGATTTTTTTTTGGGATCCCAATGGTTATGCACACTTAGAGCCATCTTATGGGATTTTGTTGAACTTTGGATGTTGTTTTTAGATAGTGGGCAAAAACACGCATTGAAAGGATTACACCTAGGATCTCTTAGCATCATAATTTCAAATCACATGGAAAAGATTTTTAAGAAGAATTCACATGGTGTCATTTCCCAGTTCCATTCCATTCAGATGCAACCATCAATGGTCTCCACTACTTTATATCTACAAACCATTCTATATAGGTATGCATGTGTCTTGGACAAATTAATAGGATTGGCACCTTCACAATTAGAGGACCACCATATTTAAATCCTTCTTGGAAGCATTCCTCCCAACATTTGGGCCTACCACTACCCACTTTATTAAAATATTGAGATCAAGATGTTCATTTAAGACTTACTAAAACAAGGCATTATTCACCCTAGTACCAACCCATATTCTTCCCCAGTTCTCCTTGTTTGAAAAAGTGATGGGTCATGGTGCCTTTACATCAAATTTTGAGCACTTAATCACATCACAATCAAGGATAAGTTATAGATCCTTATTATTGATGAGCTTTATGGCCCTCATTTTTTCTCCAAGTTGGATCTCCACTCCAGATATCACTAGATCTAACTTCATGAGGATGATATCCCTAAGATAGCTTTTTTCTTGCATGATGGATAATATGAGTTTCTAATCATGCCCTTTGTCCTCACTAATTCTATTTCAATATTCTAGGTATTGATGCATAAAATATTCTATCCATACTTACAAAAATTCATTATGGTCTTGTTTGATGATATCCTCATCTAGAATAAATTATGGTCTGAGTATCTCCAACATCTGGAGCTCACATTGCAACTTCTATTTAATCATCATCTCTATTCAAAATAGTCCAAATGTAGTTTTATATAGGATGAAGTGGATTATCTTGGGCATATTGTTTCATCCCAAGGGGTTGGGGTGGATCTCAAAAGATAGCTACCATGACAAATTAGCCTCATCCTTAGACACTCAAGAGCCTCCATGATTTTTTAGGGCTGACTGGATACTATTATAAGTTTTTCAAGGCTTACAAGAATATTGAAGCTCAACTAATAGCTATGTTGAAAAAGGATGATTTTACATGGACAAAAGCTACTGAATGTGCATTTGAAAAATTGAAACAAGCTATGTGTACTACACCTATTCTATCTATGTCAAATGTTTCTAAGACCTTCACTATCAAGAGTGATGCTTACATTAATGGACTTGGTGTTGTTCTCCTCCAAGAAGGATGCCTCATTGCATT
This sequence comes from Torreya grandis, assembly GCA_037957365.1. NCBI lineage: Eukaryota > Viridiplantae > Streptophyta > Pinopsida > Cupressales > Taxaceae > Torreya > Torreya grandis. The sequence continues at coordinate 261,365 of JARHVA010007807.1, forward strand.
CACCATCAAATCCCTTTCTAGAAAGAATTTAGTACTCTCTACATTAGAGAAATAAATGATGGCTATTTTTCATGCAAGACAAAAGTGGTAGCTATACCCTTAGGGAGTCATTTTTGCATAAAAATTGATCAACAGAGTCTAAAATATTTCCTAGAATAATAGGTCTCTAACCCATCACAACAAAAATGGGTAAGCAAACTCATGGTTTATGGCTCTAAGATCACTTATAATAAGGGTAAGGATAATATTATGGCTGATGCTCTATCTTATACATTTTTGAACCAAGCTTCCCTTTTAACTATTTTAATGCCTATTCCAAATTGGTTGGATGATGTATAGCAGGGGTATGTCAATGACTCCTCATTATCTCAAAGCATTCAATAGTTAGCCACTAACCCATCTTCCATATCACATTATTCTTTGGATGGTCCTTCTTTGTGATATAAGGGCTATTTGGTGCTTCCCCAAAGCATAGATCTTCAGCAAACTATATTCTATGAACTCCATGCTTCTCCATCCATAGGGAACTTAGGGTTTCTCAAAACTTATGAGTGGGTATGATGTAACTTATTTTGGAAGGGAATGAAAAAGGCAATTCAACAAATGATGGTTGAATGTGATACCTACCAATGTAATAGGGGTGAAACAACACTCATTCGTGGGTTACTCTAACTCTTGCCCATCCCTACCAAGATTTGGACAAATATTTATCTGGATTTCATTAAGGGGATCCCTAAATATAGAGGGAAAATAGTGATCTTGATTGTGGTTGATCACCTATCCAAATATAGTCATTTTTATGCCCTCAGCCATCCTTATACCACCTATACAGTCACACAAATTCTATTGGACTAGATTTTCCATCTTCATGGCATTCTTTCTTCCATTTTCTCAAATCATGATGAAACCTTCACTAGCCATTTTGGATATAACTGTTTTGATGCACTGGCACCTAACTGAAGATGAATTGTAGGGATCATCCATAAATGGATGGCTAAAATAAAATTATCTACAAAAATTTGGAAACATTCCTTTATTGCTTCACCTCAAAACAACAACATCAGTGGGAAAATTGGATCCTTCTCACTAAATGGTGTTACAATAACTCCTACCATACTTCAACTAAAATGGCTTCATATGAATCAGTCTATGGCCAAGCACCACCAATGCTCCTTACATACACCCATATTAGTTTATTATTTCAAGTGTTTGACATGATTCTACAAACCCATGATGAAATCCTTAGCACCCTATGGGATAATATTCATATAGCACAAAATAGAATGAAACAATAGGATGATCAACACTATTTTGAGTGCACTTTTCAAGTAGGTGATATGGTTTTTCTTCACCTACATCCATACAAGTAATCCTCCCTAAAACTCAAAGGGTGTCATAAGATAGATCCCAAGTTATAAGGGCTATATAAGGTTCTCCATAATATTGGGTCAATTTCTTATAATTTGGAGCTCCCACTTTCTTCTCAAGTTAACACGGTATTTCATGTCTCTTATCTAAATAAAGTTCTTATCACAAACATCAAAATGCAAACTATTTTACCAAAATTTGATAATGAAGTATCTATCCTTCTTGATCTAGAGGAAATCATGGATAGGCACACATGCCAAATTTAATATCATTCCATCACATAGGTATTAATTTAGTAGTATCGAATGCAACTAGAGGATGCAACAAGGGAACCACTATTTTAGATTCAACACCAATTACCATATCTAAAGATTTAAATACAAAGCTTTTTATAAGAGAGAGGGGATGTTAAGAACCTTTTAGACCCCTTCTCTTTACATTGTTAGTATATTATTTTCTATGGATGCATATGCTTTGTAAGTCATCTATTGAGAATTTTGTTTTATCCCACATTCATGGGAAGTAATAGATACTTAGATTAGAATTAGTATATAAGTGTTGAGGCCAATAAAGGCATCCATGAAATTATTATATTGACCTTGCTCAAAGGAGGTTTCTCCCTCAAATTGGCATGTGATCAATATAATCCCTTCAATTTTTTTTCTAATTATATAAATCCATTATTTCATGCATTTTCATTCAATAAATATATTATTTTGTGCATTTTCATTAATTTATTATAGGAGGATCCTATCAGTCCTTGGTTCATGGATTTGAGAAATCCATCCTCACATCTTGACATCCTAAATATGCAATATACTAGGTCAATGCATGACATGACCTCTAGTTTTACTATGGCTTTATGGAGGCTGGTAGCTTGGATTATTAGGATGTCAAAGGCAAGATGAATAATGTGGGGCATGGTTTTAGAATCATCAAGCTCCCCATCCCCTTCAACATTGTAATAGATACTACTATAATGCATGTCCCTTGTGTCTAAGTCCTCAGGAATGAACTTTGTGTCTGTAAAAATGATTGAATTGAAAAACTAAAATAAGAATTCATCATTTGCATATGAAATTCCCTTATTAGGGGTGGATGATCCTATTCATGTCATTTTTACAATATCTTTGATGGAAATTGATGTTCCCTCATATTTATATACAATTTTAGAGCTCCAACAATGGTAGCCTGGGTGAAATTCATGAAGATTTTAATCTTAGTTGACTTGAGGGCATAGATAGCAAAGAGAGCAAGTACTTAGGGCTTTGAATGTAAATGTAAGTATTAATAGTTGAGTCAAGTATCCATTTTGAAGATTACTTTGATTAATGCAATGTTGATAATAATTTTGGTTCATTTCATAATAAATGGTGAGTTCATCACCTTTGCATTCAATTTTTACACTGATTTAATTTGTATTTACCATTAATTTTAGCCTTAAAGCTAAATATTACCACCTTTTGACACATAACATGCCACATTAGTTCTAACTAGGCATTCATGGGGTTTGAATATGATTAAGCTACTTAGTTAGCCCAAATCTTTGACATGTAGCATGTATTGATTGGTCACAGGCTCTTGAAATACAACTTGGTGTGATGACTCATTCATACCCTACCTCGTGACATATTTCAATTTATGGTGAGCTCTTAGGTGGACCCTCTAGCTTTGGTTAGTTGTAGGAGTGTCATGTGTCACTCCCATAGGCAATCAAATTTTATTCTTCACTAGGTGGATATCTAATGGATGATCATGGCTTTCTCTTGACAAGTGTCACCTTTAGAAGGCCTCTAGGCAACTATCAAAAACTTTATTTCAAATGTGTGTTTCAAGTGGAACCATGTGTCTCTCTCAAAGATGGGCTAGTTGATCTTAGGATACATATTTACAAGACTAATAGGTGGCATCATCATATGGGTTCAATCTAGACATATATCACTTTGGAGGCAATTCTATTGATCTTGGGTCACAGCTCCATCAGAATGACACGTGACATCATCTCGTAGGTCCAATGGGGACATGCATCACTTCAACAGGACTTTAAAGGTCTTTTAGTGGATATTTGGATAAAATTAGCATGGGCATGACAAGTTTCAACATCATATAGATCCATAGGGCACACACATCATTCTCATGAGCTTCTCTTCATTATTGTGCCACTTTTCACTCTCATAAATAGCCATAGACAACTATACATCATTGATCCTTGATCTAACGTCCTAAATCAATCCACATGTTCTTCTTAGAGCTCTTGTGAGCTCTGAATTTGATGTGATGTAGTGTTGACCCACGTCATTCTTGGATGAATCTAGAGGGGACACATGGCACTTCAAAATACTACTTGAGTTTATATGGTCATGCTTGAGACACATGGTGGCATCTCACAGGCTTTAAGGTTTTAGTAGGATGCATGGTGACTTAGATTGAATGAACTTGTTTTTAGGAGCTAAGATCTTGACACATAGCCTATAGATTTTAATTCTAATAGCTAACTCCTTTATGATCTCTAGGGATGATTCCACATGGTACATGATTTTTGTAGACTTATTCCAAGTATACTATGCAGGGTGATGAATTTTTAAGGCTTCATAAAGGTTGGCAAGGTGGACACCTATCTTCTTTAGATCACAATCTTTAACTTGATGTCCCATGAGGCATCTCAAACTACTATTTTTAACTTTGACATCCTATGAAGCCAAGCGAGAAGTTTAATTAGACTTATGAAAATGTCAAACACCCATCATGAGAAAATTAAATGAGTCTAAAGAAAAATTATGTAAGTAAATTCTTTAAACAAAGTGAAATGTTAGTCTAATAAGGTTTGGCATGGCTTTGTGGCTCTCATGCTGATTTAAAAACTAGGTGGAATCTTCTTGTCAAAGGCTTGTTTGCATATTTTTGAGTCATTAATGGTTAATAATCCATCATTTGAATGAAACTTAAAGACAATTTTTAATAACTTGAATATTCTTGAGTGTCAATAAGTATTTCAATATGAACAATTAACCAGAAATTACTAAGAAGTATTAAATCAATTTTCTCATGCAACAAAATGTATCTGCAACCTTGGCATTTTAGGAATTTTGGAAAATTAACAAGGGTCCCTTTTCTAGGAATAGGGGTAGTTGAGTATCAATAAATGATGACCTCTATGGGGAACATTGAAAAATGTTAAAGTCCAAATCTTTTGTTCAAAGATGAATAAAAAATTAGTCATCTCACAATGATTTTCACTCAATATCAAAATTATTTTTAGAATTAGTGAAAGCTTCACAAACTATAACTAGAGTTTAAATCTTTTAGACAATCATATTATGTGTGTGCTTTGAAGTTCATTAACCATTGCCAATAGTTTTAGTTTTGCTAACTTTAAAGTTTCAAAACATTAGACATGAAATGACTTGAGAATTATTTATACTTGAATGAAAATAATGCTTCATTAAGTTAAGAATGGTTTGGGCATTGCTTTGCTACCAGCCAGACATTCATATCCCCAATAGAGATACCTTTATCTCTACTCCAGGCCTTGCTCTACTACCATCTAGGCATCCATAACCTTGATAGAGGTTACTTAAATCACCATTCATGGAATATGAAGTAGTTTATGATTTCACTCATTAGTGTATCATAATTTTTTTTATACCTATATTCATAGACCAAAATGGCTAGAAACCAAAATTAGCCAAGTATAAGGATTGTGTCAAGACATAGTCTAAATGTTATTCACTCTCAGATAGAAATTTCTACCTAGGAAATTCATTTAGTGGATTTGAGTGATAGTATGATGGTTCTCATAAATTCAAACTCTTGTTTAAGAAAAATTTTAGTCATCGAAATTGTATTACAATGTTAACATAACTTAGGATTTCCATGAGAAAACTAACTTCTAATTAACCCCACGTAGTTTTTCTAAATTGTAACAATGCTAGAGGCTTCCAAACTTTGGACTACTAATGTTTAAGATCAACAAACCCTTCTTCCCTTTTTAATACCAAGTTAACACAAATTGAGACTAATTAATCTTGTCCAAAATACTTCTTACTAATATATAACACACAATAGAAAGCAAACAATAAATGATAAGTGGAAAGGACAAAATATGAAATCAAAGCAAGAAAGCAAGAAAGAAAGCAATAGAAAATAAAAAATAGAAAGGAATCTACACTAATCCTACCTACTCTAACTCTAAACAAGCTTACTATCCTTATGGAATTTAAGATAAAGTGACAAAGAATTACTACTTCAGATATTGCCCATTGATTGGCAAGGCTAAATCATTCTCTTGTAAGTCTTTGAGTCTAAATGTGTTTTCACCCAATATCTTTGCTACTTGATAGGGTCCAATCCAGAGGGGAGTGAACTTGTCATGTTATCCTTTTTTCTCATGGGCCTTGTCCCATAGTAGGACTAAGTCTAAAATTCAAAACACTTTAAATTTGGCTCATTTATCGAACCATTTTTTCACAACATCTTGATGTTTGCTGAAATTTTGTAATGTTTCATCTCTAGCATCCTCCATTTGAATGATGTTTAGTATCTTGGACTACACTCTTTCATCATCTTCCATTTACTCAACCATGAACTCATAGGTGGGAAGTTTCAATGTGATGGGAAATATTATTTGTTTCCCATAAAATAATAAGAATGGGGATGCTTTAAATGTCTACTTGTATCTGGTTCCATCTTCCCATAGAGCGTATTTTAGTAGGGACTACCATTCTCTTAGTTTTTTTTGTAGACTTCGTAATGGCATTTATCAAGTTTTTATTAGTGGATTCAACCACTCCATTACCCTAAGGGTAGTAGTTTTAAGCAAACTTGATGACAACTTGATTATCATAAACCCATTTAATGAACTTAGCTGATGTAAAGGCTAGGTTGTTATTACATACTAGAGACAAGGGTGTCCCAAATTGAGTAATAGCATTTTCTTCAAGGAACTTGATGACATCAATTATCCTATTGTTCTTAGTGGCCACTTCTTAAATCCACATAGTGTAATAGTCTATGGTGGTAAGTACCAAATTTGTGTCCTATCAAGGAGTTAGGGTTGATTATGCCCATGAAGTCTAGGCCCCATTGTGCAAATGGATTTGCCTCAATTATGGGTTGTAAATGCATGGCTGCCTTTACTTCTCTCCAGTTAAACACTTGACATTAATGACATGTTGGCACATGAGCATGTACATCTTTGAAAATGGATAGCTAATAATAACCAACCTTTAATATCTTGTGTGTAATAGTACATCTTGAAATATGGCCACTTCCCAACTTATCATCAAAACTATCCATGATCTTAGTGTCTTCAACTTTAGAAACACACCTTAGATAAATTCCTTCATAGTTCTTTCTATAGAGGATTTATCTTTTGATCATAAAGTGAGATGATCTCAATCTAAGGGATCTTTCATATTCTCTATTGAGGTGTGGGGTAAATGCTCCATGCAACAAGTAATGAACAATGTCCTTATACCAATCTCCACCAGGTACTTGGTTCACTTCCACTTACAAAACATTAATGTGAGGATAAATTTTACAATGAGTTGGATAAGACCTTGACCTCTAACTAACTTAGAAAATTCTATCTCTAAGTCATTTTTCTAAAGTTTGATCATCCACTTCCCTCTTCTTTCCCTTAGTTCATTTTGTCTTAGCATTAACTTAATAGCTGGATCAGACACTATAACATATATCTTATTTTTTAGGATGTAGTGTTTGCATGTTTTTACATACTTCACTAGCACATAGGCTTACTTGTCCAGAATAGGATAATTCAACTCTACACTTTTCAAATTAATGCTCATGAAGGCTCTGAGGTGCTCTTTATTTTCTTCTTTCTATGTTAAGACAAAAACAATAATATGATCAGAACAAAAAGGAGTATAAATAGAAATATTTATTTAAATTAGGACATTATTAGGATAAGAGCTTGAACAATAACATCCTTGATGTCTTGAAAGGCTTTCTTCACTTTGGCAGTCCATTCTATTTTTACATCTTTCTTCAACATTACATTGAGTGGTCTCATTTTCTATACAAAACTAGAGATAAAATTTCTCCTCACAAATTTGATTTTACCAAAGAAATATTTTAACTCTTTTTTGCTATTTATAACTTCCACCTTTGAAATTGCATTGATCGTATTAGGGTCGGTGGTCATACCTTCTTTATTGATCACATGTCCTAAGAGTTTACCCTTAGTCACATAAAAGATGCTCTTATTTGGGTTCAAGGAAATGTCATACCTTATGCACCTCTCTAGTACTTATTCTAAATGCATCATGTGATCCTCCCTATTTTTAGAGAAAACCATTAGATCATCTAATATACTTACCAATTAGTCCATGAAATGTGTGGTCCATTGTTCATTATAAGGTTGCTCCTGCATTAATTAGTTTGAATGATATTTGCTTGTAGGCAAACATTCCCCATTTAGTGGTGAAGGTAGTCTTCATTATATTGTTTTTATTTACCAAGACTTGGTTGTAGCCTAAAAGTCCATCTAGCAATGACATCATTCTAGATCCACTTACCAGTTTTATGACTTCATCCAAAGATGGAAAAGGGTAATTATCTTTCTCTAAGGATTTGTTTAAGTTCTAAAAATCAACATAAAGCCTAATTTCTCCATTCTTCTTATGGACTGGCACAAGTTTGGCTAACGATGTCGAGTGTCTTATAGGAAATATTATCCTTGCATCAAGTAATTTCTTCACTTCTTTATAAATCAGTGATACTAGCACTGGGTTTACAGGTCTCTATCTTTGCTTAAAAGGCTTGTAGGCTTCCTTCAATGGAATAGTGTGAGTAATCACACTAGTATCAAATATCTTTATGTCATCATATGATCAGGCAATAACATCCTTCGATCTAGTATGAAGTATGGTGACTTTATTCAATTCCTCATCAATGCACACTAGACCAATGTCAACATTTTGCTCATTCCCAGGATCTCCTAGGTTTACTTAATTGTAATCCTTCCCACTTAATTTAGGTTGTTTAGCTTCATTTCCTTTCTTATCTAGGTTAAAAATCCTCTCCAAGGATATCATCCCTTTGGGTATTTGATTCTCTTTAAACTGGATTACTCCATCATTTATGTCCTTCAAAATTTTGATAGAACTCTCATCATATTCATCAATGATATGAGATTTGAATATGCTAGTATTGCACAAGATGTCAATTATCTACTAGTCATCATAAAAAACTTGGGAAGTGATTGATGTTATCTAGCATTGAGGGGCATAAAATTATCTCCATATTAAATTTTCATAGGTTCAAGTCCTCTATAGGTACTAAGTTTGCTACTGTTGATGTTAGGGCATCTACCAACTAGTTATGTTCCCTAGGCAAAAAAATAGTAATGAATGAGTCAAAATAATCGATTAAATCCCAAGCTCTAAATTTATATTTTCTTAAACAAGTTACATTGATATTTTCTTCTAATTTGATTCACAAATAATTTAGAGTCCCCATAGACTAATAGTTCTTTAACCTTATGTTTAATTGTGAATTGAATTCCTAAGATAAGAGCTTCATATTCAGTTAAATTATTAGTATAAGAGAATTGTAATCTATAAAAATCTAAATTCTGCCTTCCTTCAGGGTTTTTTAGCATAATTTCAACTCTTGATCCTTGTTTGGCTCATGCACCATCAAATTTCAATGTCCAAGGACCTTTTCTTAGTTCTTATTTTGTCTTGTTATCACCTACAACAATGTTAATGGCTTCTAGGGTATAGACACCTAAGTAAGAGGAATGGTAATTTACCTTATCATTATTAGCATTGTAATCTATTATCATATATTTTATCTTAGGCTCTTAATCAATCATGATCTAATTGAAAATCCCTCACTATGGTAGCCACATGTGAGAGTAATTTGTGGACATATATACATTTAAGGATTTAGTCTAGTGGTAGCTTAGTAATAATCCATAAGCTTCAGGTATGTCAATGACTTGAATGTTGATGAACTGCTATATTCAAGGCTCATGAGCTAGTTGCATATGGATGTTCAACAATTCATCTATTACTTTCACTCTTAAATTGTCCAGTTGTACCACCACCTTTTAGATATAATTGGGTTTAACCCCAATTTTTCATAAATTCCTAGAGGCATAATATTAGCTGAAGCACTAGAATCAAGTAAGCAATAATGGAGATTCTTGCCAAAAATTATAAAATTTAATAGGCATGGGGGAACCTCATGCTTAATTTTATATATATTACCACAATGGAATGAGCCTATTTAATGTTGTTGGAGCCAGGATTTTCATTCAATTATTTCAAAAGAAAATCATGTTGTCCATTGATTTGTGTGAGCTTGTGAAATGTTATATTTAATATAATCTTCTTCATGTCTTCCACTATGTTGTATTAACCCTTTGATCTTGTACAGGGAACCTTTGTTGTTGGCTAACTCTCCTTACCTTTGGGGTGTGGAGGGTTATTGTATATCTTACTATTAGGGGGTATATCTAGTTTGTTAGGTGGAATGAAGGTTGTCAAGGGTGGGTTCTAACCTTTATTTCTCAAGGTGTAGTTACTTCATTGGTACTACTGGAAAACATGCACCTCTTCAACATTATCTTTGAGTTTACTCTCATCTTGAATAGGGAAGTCATAGTCTCAACCATGAGGACTGATTTAGGTGATCTAGAAGCATTATTAGAAGTATCAAATATTTTAGCATTGCCTTGGTTAGTGGGATTCACTTTAAATCCCTCCATCTAGGTTTTGATGGATTCAAATGCATGGTATAAATCAACACAGTCTATCTCTCCATGTCTAATTGTATTATGCATTCAGCACCAGTTAGGTAAGGCCATTTCACAAATATTAATCTCAGGAATTTTTCTCAAAGGGGGATCACTATTACTAATAGGCCTATTGAAAGGTCAGTTATATCTTTGGAAATTATAATTTTTGTTGGATTTCTCAGTAGTGTTACCCATTTTCTTCTTGATATCTAAGAAATCATTAGAGAGCTTTTGGATAGTTTTTTAGATTGAGTCTAACTATCCCTTTGGAGGTTTTAGGATCTTGATTTGGGTATTATCTTGGATATTGGTGTGTTTTATAGGTACCATTACTTGATTATTCTGGGGATGTGCCCTAACATTTACTTGGTTAAAGAATCCAAACTACTAGTTAGGTGTGACATGACTCAAAGGCAACTGGTTGAGCACTAGTAGTTAGTTCAATACAAACTAGTTTTGATTCATGTTATGGATAATGTTTAGATCTAGCATAGTTGGATCTAAGTTTCATATAGCAAAGGCAAGGTACCCTTGTAAGTACATTTTATCATCAATATTTACAACCTCAGCATAGGCTAAAGGAAATGTGTCAATACCCAAGTCTCTTCTTAAGAAGATGGCTATCATTAGGTCCAAAGCATTCTTGTATATTTCTAAGGCTAAATTATTTATAGGCTTATATGTTGGGGATGTCAAAGTGTACATATTTTGGAACCTAGTGTTGAACATATTGATTGGCTCTTTTGGGTCACTTTTTAGGGTGGTAAACTTTTAGTATACAACTCCTAGACTAATTACCCTTCTAAATTATGTAATAAAGGTATCATTAACCTAACTCTATCCTATGATAGAATATTCAAGTAAGTTAGGGAACCAATCATAAGATAAATCCCTAAAGGTGAAGGGAAAAAGGTGACAGGCCACATCCTCATGAATCATGTTGAGTAACCTTAAAGATGCATTAAATGAATTCATGTGTTCTTCAACAGTCACTCTCCTAGTGAGCATAAAGAGAGGTAGGTACTTTTCTAGATTCCTGGGTAGATTGTGCATCGGTCCAAATATATTGATGGTGATTTAATAGTTTTGGGAATATTGGAGTTTTATTACTAAGTAAGTTAAGGGTCTAGAATAATAAATCACTAAACAATATTGCAATAATTATAGTATTAATTTGTATAATTTATTTGACTTTTGTAGCTTTCTAAAAATAGTAATGAAAGAGGAGAAATGCAACTTAGCTTAAAACTAGACTGAGACAACTAAGATAGAGGCTAAAACTAATTGTGTGAGACTAGGATAGTGTCATAAACCTATATCTATATTTCATTGGGTGAAAGGATAGGAGTGATAAAAATAAGACACTTTGGGATTTGATGCTATAGTCTAGGTCCTACCGCTATTGTCTAAACTAGTAATACATATATGAGTTTTTTGGGTTTTGTTTGCTATCCCTGTGTTAGCCTACCTATGAAATTTATAATCTCAAATTCCAATAGAGATCCTTGTATAGCTAATTTAATCTCAAACCCTAGACCTTCATTGTGATTGAATAAAACTTAGAGAAAGGGGGGGTTAGTGTGTGTAAGATGCACTAAACGTGTATCCACACCCCTTATGTGGGCACACTGCCTACATACCAATACTATGAAGAGGGATCAAGCCACATGTAGTTCTCCCACTTGATGTGATTTTTGTAATAGTGTTATGCAGTTGCAAAAATACCAAACTAAGATTACTTGAGGTGGCTAGGGACTGGTGTGAGGGATTGAATATGATTGTAGCTGTATTGGATGGTTGTATGTAGAGAATATGGAAATTTTCCTTAATGGTTTTTCTTGTATTCTTTCTTGCTTTGTAATATTTTCCAACCCCTTATAAATAAAATTTGAATGGGATTTTATAGAGATTTATTGGTCATGGGTTAAATTTATTCATGATAGGCTAACATAATGAAGAATATGAATTGAAAGGAAATGATTGTTTGGGCTCAAAATTTGATTAGATAGGAGTGCTAAAAATAAGACACCCTAAGATCTAGTTCTATAGTCTAACCCTAGTGCTCTTATACTACAGGATCAAAACCTGAGGGGATGGAATTAGCATAGGAAATAGAGTTTGAATGAGCTGGAATCAAGTTTTAAAAGTCTATGGATGACAGGTTATAAGGAAAAAGGTGTTTGGAAGGGTCATGAGAGCATGCAAGAAGGTCGTATGGATTGGGTGTCATAAACCACACTCAAGCTACCAATTTGGACATTTTATATGACTATATTTGCCCCAATTAATCTAGTGATGCAACAAAGCAAAATACTAGGATAAAGGAAAAGTAGAAAGTGTACCTAAACTTACCTACAAGGATGAAGCTCATGAAGATGTGTGATGTTGAATGTGAATATAAAGAGCACATTGTGAAGTGTAAAATTTGTAAGAGAAAAAAAAGTAGATTAGTTCTTACTAGATACACTTTATCTAAAATAAGAACATACAAAAGCTAGGCAAGAGAGATAGGAAGAGAAAGGAATGAATACACCTCACTGGATACATAGACCAATACAAAACCTATTGTGTCATTGAGTGGCGTTGGGTATGTTGGGTAAGTTTTATACTAAACGTAATATCATGAATGGAGCAGAATGCTTAATTCTTTGAGAGTGGCTCAAGAATGCAAAGGTTGGCCCTTTGGCTCCATCAACACCTACTAAGTGAAGCTATATGATCTTGTATATGTTAATAAATGTTTGGACTATGTGTCTAATCCCTCTTAGTAGGTGGCTCAAGAATATAAAGGCTAGCTAGTTCTTTGGCTCCATTATTTCCCACTAAGTGAAGTTAAGAGTTGATACTGGTATGAATGTGTGTCATATGAGATAGATCTTGAAGCCCATGAATGTTCTATAATCTGATAATGTGGCATGGATATCTAAATTTATACTAGAAACTAGGCCAATATTGGCCACTCTAGAAGGAGGAGATTAGGCTTATGTGAAAGCCATTCTGAAACTAGAAACTAGGCTTATGTAGAAGCCACTTGGAAATGTAGAGGTTAGGTTTGTATGAAAGCCAATTTAAAATGATGCCAACCACCTATAGATGGAATAAGACATATAACTATTAAGAATGCTTGGGTAATATACTGCATTTAAAAAGAAAATAAGACTAATGTGCCATGTACATTACCCCCAATCACTGGTGTCTGTAACATAGATTCTGATCTAGAAGTTATACCAACTACCCAATTTGAAACTAGAAGCAAGAGTCATCATATCATGGATCATGCCCCTATATCTATATTATTTGAGAAAAACTATACTAAAACTATTGAATCTAAACTAATCTATATGTGATAAAATTGTAGCTAAGCTGACCTTTCTACCTATTTCTAGAAAATCTAGGTTTTTTGCTATTTGAACAAGAGCAAAAAAACTAAGACACCCTACTTTCCAACATTTTTATCCATGTCTGGTGTTGTTTTCCTTTGCTAAATCTGATGATTTTTCTATAATTTTCACTATTTTTTTGGTCTATTCTACCTATTTTAACCTTTGATTACTATTCTAAGTGTTCTAAGAATAAAATTTTTAACTAGTAGGAGCTCTAGTCTCTATGATAAAAACCTTGTTTATTTCCCCATGAGAACAAGAACTAAGAAATTTAATCACATCTAGCTACAGACATTGTAAAATGTCCTAAGGCACACAAAAGAGACAAAATAAGAACTAAGAAATGTAATCACATCTAGCTACGTAAAGCAAGGAAGGAAACCATGTAATATACTAAAAATACAATCACATCTAAATAATAAAATCAAGAAGTGAAAGTATGCAAAACATGGAGTAAAAGACTAGGTATATGCTAATAAATACACAAGTTTTATATACTAGTGAGTGTCGATAGACTAATCTAGTAATCTAATAAGTAATGTACATCAACATGATAACTAGAGTGTGTGGTGTAGGAATGACATAACCTATATGGTGTAGTAATGTAAAAGATGCCCTTAGTGGGTAAATATATCAATTTATATCTTGATTGTAGAAGTAGGATTCCCCCTCAATGGGTAGAGTGAACAATCAAGGATCTAGATGGCACTACACACACTTAAAGAAGATCAAGTGAAGCATGGTAGTGTAGATAAATCGACAAACAATAGCATAGAAAAACAAATGTAAGTATATCATGGTGGTAAAACTATAAAGCATGGATAATGCATACAATTAAAATATTTTTGTGTTTTTGATTATTTGAATGTTTTTGTATTTTGAAATTTTGTATTATTTTTTGTATTTTGACATATTTGAATGTTTTTGGATTTTTGATGTATTTATATGTAAATCAATCAAAAGAAACTATGTACAAGCAAGGATGAGGAGAGACGATATTAACTAGTGAGTCTCATTGGAGGCTCCCTATCATGGTGTCTTGTATTAATCATGCGCTGTCATAATTTGATGCATGTTCGATACTCTCACTTTGTTTGAGGCTCATACTCTGCCGCTCTTCATGCTCCTCCAGCCACAAGTTTTTAAATTAACCCAAGTAAAAGAATATATGCTACTTAAACATTTCACATACAAATCACTATCAGCTATTTTGGCATTGACATTTTAGATGTGCAGTACATATAGCATCAAGCAGACATTACAAGAGATAATGTTGTAAACAAGTACTGCATGCCTATTGAGGCTTGGCTTACTAAGTCCATCTCTAGAAAATTTGCCTGTTGACTATCACTTATGATTAATAACAGGTAGAGCATCAATAATATCTGAGTTTGTTCATGTTCTAAAAGGTATGACTTGCCTTACTTTCATTACTATGAATATTCTACCAATAAGCCTATCAATACAGTTGCAGCAAACTAGAAATGATGAAAGACTGAAACTATGTCCTATAAACTTCCCTCTTTGGTTCATATCTTCAACCTAGGAGAGACTTACATCAGGTGATGCCATATCAGAGTTAGAATTTGTAGAGAGGAGCATAGTGTGTTGCTTCTTCTACTCTTCATAATCAGCATCATCAGCAGGTAGTTCATACTGACATATTGGGCAAGAATTTCTAGAACTTAACCAGGGGTTGATGCAACCACTATGATAGAGATGCTGGCAGGGTAATTATTTCCCTGTCTCCCCTATAGACATCATATCCTTATAGATTACACATAATGCGACACCACTGTCTATTTCTTCCTAGCATATTATAAATATATAGCTATCAATCCTCTTCTGAACCGGCTTCGGCCTGCTACAGTGAGCTCTCCTCTTTGTCATAGTTTAATAATTTGTCATAGATAGAATTTTGTGTCTAATAGAACCCCACCTTCATCATAACTCACATTGGTTATCCTGATTTGGACAAAAGAACTGCCATCTAATCTAGATAGAAGTATATGAAGTGCTTTGTCTCATGAGTAACATATGAACCAAAATTTCGACCAATAATGTAGTGCCAAGTACGTATGTGCCTCTTATCAAATTCCTTTTTGATATACACTGCAATGTCCTTCTCCATACTTTGGATCTCTAGTGTCTGAGAAGCACATTAAATCCTTGATAACATGCACTTAAAAACAATTCTTGCAGCCTCGCTAGTTTTCCAAACTCTTCTGGTATGCGCCCGTCCTCCACTAGTTGATATATATGCGATCCAACAAGCTCCCCACGAGTAGATTCTCTGAAAAATCAAGCTTGCACAATTATTAGCCTTCATAAACTGCCACAGTAATTAAACATGCTTTTATTGATCTCCAAATATAATTCTATTTACAATTTTAGGTCTCATGACCTTCTTCACTTCTCCTAATCTCCTCTTCCCTATAGACCTATAGGTCTGCTGCTCTCACCACACCTTCATTCTATCAAATGGTCTACATACGGACTGTATATAAATTTAAATGAAAACTTGCATAATGGCTTACCTGCTTCCTAACTTCTACGCCCAACTTGGGCTCAAGACAAAATACAGTTTTTACTTTGTAACAATATACCAATTTGAAGAAGGTTTATCTCCACTAATGTCTTACGGTTGAAAGATTTCAACCACTCCCCTTATTTCCTCAACAGCCCCAAAACAAATTTCTTTTTACTTTTTTTTTTTACAATTACTCTTTCGTAGCAACATTTTAGAGGGAAAATACAAATTATTGAATTTGAATTTAATCATGACCATGTCTTCATGTAGCTGTTGTAGATGCTCCTGCATCATACTCTCCCTCTAGAAAGGATTGAACCTTAGTTCAAATGAACTGCTGCCTCCATGTATTAGTCTTCATTATATGCCTGGATCCCAAGGTCTTGTTGCCAATACCAATGCTTGTGTTTGTTTTTGGTGGTCTTTGTCTTTCATCTTGCTGTTCTTCCTCTTCTGGTATGTTCTTCTCCTCATCTCTTTCTTAGCTACCATCTCCCACTTCCATGCTTCTTCATCTTCATACATGTCTTCTAGATCTTCTTGTTGTTCTTCGTGGTTCATGAGCTTCTCCAATGGCTCATGTATTTCATTCACTTCAGCAATCTTCATACCTGCATACAAAACATCAAAAGCCACCTTAGAATCAAAATCTTTAGGCCATGAAGCCTCTTGGCTGTCTTCACATGCTTTCTCTTGGTCCTTGACCAACACTGCCTTTGTCTCTTCACTCTTCTGCTCTTTTCTTGCTTCACTCTTCCCAATGCTATCTTCACCATGGTTTGTACCTTCCTTCATCTCTCTTAAATTACCAAACAGCTCCTCCAATATCTTCAACTCTTCCGTTAGTGAGTTCTCATCTATCTCACTGTTCTCTTCATCAAACTTGGGCTGATCACTCACAAGGATTACTTGCCCTTTACCTCTTATCTCTTCTTTTCTTAGCTTGTCATCACATAAACCAATTTCTTCATTAGTACACTTATCAAAAGCAATTGAAACACCATTACCTTGTGTCTCCTTACTCTCTTCAACCTCTGCTCGAAGCCAACTTGTTTGCTTTGATGCATACTTTCTCCTTTCCTCATCATCCATTCATTTGGAATTCTCTCCTTGCTGCATATTAGTCCTTATAGCCACTTTCCATCTTTTATTTCTTATAAAAAGATCAAAAACATCATCATAAACAATTGGTTTACCTTTCATCTTTGCATCCTCATACTCTACCTCATTCTTTGAGAAGTTTTCTTTCTCATCTTCATTCTCTTGGCTGCTTGAATTACCTTCAATCCTCTTCCATTGACTTCTTGGTGTTGCTATCTAAACTCTCACATCTTCACTCTTTGCCTTCTTAGGCACCCACATTTTATTCTTCTTCTTATCATTTGACTTCATAAGCCATTTAGGCATCCTGTAACCATACTCTTGTATCAGCTCTTCCTCTTGCTTGGGAGTTTGCTTCTTCCACCATTTAGGCATCACATACCCATGCTTAAATTCTCCTTTTGAGGGCTCTATCATCTTCCTTAACTCTTGCACCTGTACATTAGCAGCTTCATGCTCATAATAACAATCAAAATCAGGTCTTAACACTTCATTTACCTCTTTAATAACTTGTTCCATGGAGCAATCTTTCTCTCCCTTTGTGCTTGGCTGCTCTCTTTCTTCTTCTTGGCCTTCAATGGCATCATGAAATTCAGCTTCATCTTCTATCTCTCTTACTTGTATGGGTTCTTCAACACCTCCTTTATGCATTAACCAATGCATCTCTTCTTCTTCCTTATCAATAGCAGCAAACTTTCTCTTTTCTCCTACACATTCACTTGTGTACTTGGTGTCTTCTCTTGCACCAATTTATTCACTCTCTAAGGCCTTTCTTTTGACCTTCACAAGGCTGCTCATACCTGCAATTACCCATTCAAAAACAACATTAGATATAAAAACAAGAGACCATAATGTCTCTATGAGTGTCCTCTTAATGGACATTCTCATCTTTCCAAGTGCTCTCCCTGGCACTTCATCTTTTCTCTCTTCTCTCTTGTTCTCCTCAATGAGAACTTTCTTCTCCACCTCTCTCTCTTGTTACTCACTTGGCAACCTACTCATCCTCTTGCCTCTATGGGCTTCTCTCTTCATGGCAATCTTCTTTTGCCTTCTTCTCCTTTTCACTAGGAGATCTATTGGCCACTTCAATCTCTTCCTCATTGGCCATACCCATGCTTGCTTATCCATCTGCATCCAAGACTCATATTCATCTTTAATCTTAGCTAACTCTCTCTTCAAATTAACAATCTCTTTATCAAGTACAAAACTATCCATACCTTTGATGCTTGCTTTCTTCTTGGTGCCCTTATGTACCTTGCTGCTCTGCAATGCCTTCAACAATACTTCCATCTCTGAGATCTTCACCCAAGTCTTTTCCACCTTGGTCTCTTGATCCCTTGTCTCACCCAAGCCTTTTCTTCTTGACTGGTCTTTTGACAATCTGCTTGATCTCACCTAGGCCTTTTGCATCCTAGTCTTTTGATCCTTTTCTCAATCCTGCAGTAACTCGTTAGAAATCATAACCAACAACAAGTTACCAATTCCAAAGAGCTTCAAGCTTTGATACCAAATGATGTGCTGTCATAATTTGCTGCATGTTCTATACTCTCACTTTGTTTTAGGATCATACTCTGCCGCTCTTCATGCTCCTCCAGCCATAAGTTTTTAAATTAACCCAATTAAAATAAGATATGCTACTTAGACATTTCGCATACAAATCACTATCAGTTATTTTGGCATTGACATTTCAGATGTGCAGTACATATAGCATCAAGCAAACATTACAAGAGATAATGTTGTAAACAAGTACTACATGCCTATTGAGGTTTGGCTTACCAAGTCCATCTCTAGAAAATTTGCATGTTGACTATCACTTATGATTAATAACAGGTAGAGCATCAATAATATCTGAGTTTGTTCATGTTCTGAAAGGTATGACTTGCCTTACTTTCATTACTATGAATATTCTACCAGTAAGCCTATCAATACAGTTATAGCAAACTAGAAATGATGAAAGATTGAAACTATGTCCCATAAACTTCCCTCTTTGGTTCATATCTTCAACCTAGGAGAGACTTACATCAGGGGATGCCATACCAGAGTCAGAATTTGTAGATAAGAGAATAGTGTGTTGCTTCTTCTGCTCTTCATAATCAACATCATCAGTAGGTAGTTCATACTGACATATTGGGCAGGAATTTCTAGAACTTAACCAGGGGTTGATGCAGCCACTATGATAGAGATGTTGGCAGGGCAATTGTTTCCCTGTCTCCCCTATAGACATCATATCCTTATAGATTGCACACAATGCAACACCACTATCTATTTCCTCCTGGCATATTACAAATATATAGCTATCAATCCTCTTCTAAACCACGGCTTCGGCCTGCGACAATGAGCTCTCCTCTTTGTCATAGTTTAATAATTTGTCATAGACAGAATTCTGTGTCCAATAGAACCCTGCCTTCATCATAACTCACATTGGTTATCCTGATTTGGAAAAAAAAACTACCATCTGATCCAAATAGAAGTATATGAAGTGCTTTGTCTCATGAGTAACATATGAACCAAAATTTTGACCAACAATGCAATGCCAAGTACATATGTGCCTCTTATCAAATTCCTTTTTGATATACGCTACAACGTTCTTCTCCACACTGTGGATCTCTAGTGTCTGAGAAGCGTATTGAATCCTCGATAACATGAACTTAAAAATAATTCTTGTAGCCTCACTAGTTTTCCAAACTCCTCTGGTATGCGCCCATCCTTCACTAGTTGATATATATGCAATCCGATAAGCTCCCCACGAGCAGATTCTCTAACAAATCAAGCTTTCACAATTATTAGCCTTCATAAACTGCCACAATAATTAAACATGCTTTTATTGATCTCCAGATATAATTATATTTACAATTTCAGGTCTCACGACCTTCTTCACTTCTCCTAATCTCCTCTTCCATACAGACCTATAGGTCTGCTGCTCTCACCACACCTTCATTCTATCGAATGGTCTACACATGGACTGTATATAAATTTAAATGAAAACTTGCATAATGGCTTACCTCCTTCCTAACTTCTACGCCCAACTTGGGCTCAAGACAAAATATAGTTTTTACTTTGTAACAATATACCAATTTGAAGAAGTTTTATCTCCACTAATGTCTTACGGTTGAAAGATTTCAACCACTCCCCTTATTTCCTCAATAGCCCCAAAACAAATTTCTTTTTACTTTTTTTTTTTACAATTACTCCTTCGTAATAGCATTTTAGAGGGAAAATACAAATTATTGAATTTGAATTTAATCATGACCATGTCTTCATGTACCTGTTGTAGATGCTCCTGCATTAATTAAGGACAGGGATCATGCATGATTATGAAGCACGATGGAAGGGCTGAGACTATGGATTTAAAAGCTATGTATGTTGTAAACGATCTAAAATATTTGTAATGGAAACTAACTATAGGGTCCCCCTATAACTCTAAGAAGTAGATGCAATTTTAGGGTTCTTAGGAACCCATCTGGTAGTAGGAAAATCTCTCTAAACATGTGCTTTATTTGTAGAGGTATAAGACCTCAATGATACTGCCCTGGGTGTAAACACTATAGTTAGTAACTATCTAGAGTCTTGAAACTATTACTTCTCTTAAAGAGGCCTCCATGGAGGTGTATGAAGTCTTTGTGCTGGTAAGGAAGGCCTTGACTATGTCTAAATCTAAATTGAAGGAAGAACTATAACTGGTGGAGAAGCTAAAACTGGTGACTTTAAAGTAGAAGATGTATCTAAAGTGGGAAGTGGTAACTCATATGGAACTCCACCAACTGTAATAATTTGATTAGCGTGAATGAATTTCATGCATCTATGAACCATAAAAGGTACTTCTTAAAGTTTTTGAATTCATGGTCAACCAAGCAACATATCAAAGACTCCTACACTAGGGACCATAGTAAATGGTGTGGCCACATGTGTTAGACCAACCTATAGAGGAACTACAATCTCACCCAATGAACTATGTATGTGCCCACTAAATCCTTTGATAACTATTTTCATCAGGGTAATATCCCACTCTTAATATCATAAATGTTAAAGCAATGTCATAGTGCACATCTTCACACTAGATCCATTGTCTATGAGAACACTATGAATGGGATGATGATTAATGTAAACTTTGATAAGAGTGCATGGTAATATGAATCATCCTCAACTATCTCCTACTTTGAGAAGGAGATGGAAGGTCTAGTTGAAACTCTCAAATTATACACACTAATCATATTGCTCAAAGGGTGTAATTGAAGGTGCCTGGTATGTAGTTGATGGAAGATTTGCATGATATGCATGGTGAATACCTGGTGTATCCCTTGTCTCTTATTTAGAATGTTATGGGAAAGAATCTAAAAAAAAATTAAAATCTTTGTACTATGTTTGCTTTGCATTAGGATGCTCAACTAAAGTACCAACATCAATAATGTTATCATCTATCAAGTCTTGTATCATGTGTTTCAAACTAATTCATCTATTTGTTGTATGTCCTAGTGCCTTGTGAAAATAACAAAATGAATTTTGATCATATCCCCTTAGAAGAGGCTTTGTTGGATCAATTTCTCGAATAGGAGGGAGAGATATGATTTTACATTCCAAAAGCTAATGTAAAACTTTGGTTGGAGATATTGGTAGATTGGAAAATTTTCATTGAGGCTAGATAGAACCATGCACTGAGAGGGCTCTAAAGCTGCATTAACTATTGGTTGATTTTAAGTTTTGTCATAATTAACTTTTAACTTATATGGGAATTTATTGTTATGCTTATTTGTTATTTTGGATATGCTTGTGTACTTGAGTTTCCCCATTGAAATTAGTTTGAATTCCCTTTTCTTTAGTGTATGACATAACTTAGTGAAGGAAGAGAACCTTTTGAACATTATTAATTCATACAAAGCTAGTACAAGACTCTATTTGAAGAGATCTTGTAACTCTTGATCAACCATGGGGATAGTCATCTCAGCTAATATAGTCTTATATCAAAGAAAATAATATGTGAGATGCTCATTTGACCTTCATGTTTTTTGTACAAATTGGGCATAAGAAACCTTAGCACCAATGTTAATGATAAAATGAACTAGGAACATGTCAGCTAAAGGATTGAATGCATTGATCGATTGATTTGGTAGACTATAAAACCATTGTAAAGTATAATCCTGTAGACTCTATGGAAATAACTTGGTTAGTAACTAGTTGTTTGCTAAATATTCCAAGCATGCTATGTGAAAATATCTCAAGTGTGTCTTTAGATCACCCTTGCCATCATATAGAGTGAGCTTGGGCTGAACAAAACTTGGTGGAAAGGGTATAGAAGCAATATGTTGTGCCAATGGTGTATGAAGTAGATCAAAAGCATCCAAAGCCTACAATGGTCTAGAAGCACCTTGCTCATGATGTATCACCTTGTATTGAAGAGATTTTATCTCTTGCATAAGGGAATCCATGTCAGGGGATAAAGATGTACTAGCCATAATTGGTGGTGCCTCATAGGAAGGTTGGGCTGCTATAAGGGGTTGTTGAGACATTATTTCCCCCATAGTGTCATTTTCAACTAGTTACTCTGAAGGAATGGAAGACTCAACTTGTTTATCCTTTTTAATTTCCATGATAGATTGTAAGATAACAATATGATCTCAAGGCTATTCCCTAAGTATTTCTCTAAAACTTTATAGAATCAAGTCTTTGTTGAGTACAACATCATTATAAAAAATAGGTGGAAGTGGATCAAGAACCCGATGTGGTGGGTCATAAACATCAATGTTTGTATCATCATTTTTATTCTCATACTACACATTGTTGAAATTATCTTCATAGAAATTGGTGTAACCTAGATGTGTAGGATCTATAGCAATAAGCTGAGTTGGTTGTGTATCCATTGTATATGGTTGAGTTGAAGAAATGTAGGTGAATTCACGAGGGTTATTGCTAAGTCTTTCACTTCATAACAAAGGAAAAGATGCAAGGAGCTTAGGTGGCATAAAGAAAATATCTTGAATAATGAAAGAAAAGATTAAATAGATACTATCTAAATAATGACTTGGAATATGCATAAAAAGGATACGAAGCCCACAAACATGTAAGGTGATACCTCAAGAAGCAAAACAATCTAGTATATTCAACTGGGGTTTTAAAATATATATATATATATATATATATATATATATATAGATATATATATATATACATACATGTATATATATATATATGTATATGTATATATATATATATATATATATATATATGTATGTATATATATATATGTATATATGTATATATATGTATATATGTATATATATATGTATATATGTATATATATATGTATATGTATATATATGTATATGTATATGTATATATATATGTATATATATGTATATATATATATATATATATGTATATGTGTATGTGTATATATTATATGTATATGTATATATATATATATGTATATGTATATATTATATGTATATATATATATGTATATATATATATATGTATATATATATATATATATGTATATATATGTATATATATATATGTATATATATGTATATGTATATATATATATATGTATATATGTATATATATGTATATATATATATATATATATATATATATATGTATATATATGTATATATATATATATATATATAATTACTAAGGAATTTTAAAAACTAATGTGAATTTCTGATTTAAATATGTAGGTAAAAAATCAAAATAATATGGGAAAAAATTTGATTTCAATAGATCTAGTAAATTCAACTAGGGTTTGAAAGAAAATGATTTTTTAAATTACTATGAAATTTTAAAAATTAATGTGAATTTTTGATTTAAATATGTATGTAAAAAAATCAAAAAAATATTAGAAACATTATGATTTTAATAGATCTAGTAAATTCAACTAGGGTTTGAAAGAAAATGGTTTTTTTTAAATTACTATGGAATTTTAAAAATTAATGTGAATTTGTGATTTAAATATGCATGTAAAAAAATTGGAAAAATTAAGAAGAAATTTTTCCCAAGGATTCTAGGGATATTATGCACAAACAAAGTAGGTCGAGTTCACCAAATAATTTAATAGTTTTGGGAATATTAGAGTTTTATTCTTAATTTAATTAAGGGTTTGGAGCAATAAATCAATAAATAATATTGTAATAATTACAGTACTAATCTGTATAATTTATTTGGCTTTCATAGCTTTCTAAAAATAGTAATGAAAGAGGAGAAATGCAACTTAGCTTAAAACTAGACTAAGATGGTTGAGATAGAGGCTAAAATTGATTGAGCAAGACTAGGATATTGTTGTGAACCTAGATCTGGCTTTCATTTGGTGAAAGGATAGGAGCATTGAAAACAAGATACTTTAGGGTCTAGTGTTATAATCTAGGTCCTATCACTATTATCCAAATTGGTCATAAAGATCTAAGTTTTTTGGGTTTTGTCCACTATCCCTGTGTGAGCCTACCTATGAAATTTTGAATCTTGAATGTCAACAGAGCTCCTTGTATAGTTGATTTAATCTCAAACCCTAAACCTTCATTGTGCTTGAATAAAAATTTGAGAAAGAGGGGGTTTAGTGTGTGTAAGATGCACTGAACGTGTATCCACACCCCTTGTGTGGGTAGACTGTCTACATACTAATACTTTGAAAAGGGATCAAGCCATATGTAGTTTTCCCACTTTATGTCCTTTACATAATATTATTGTGTGGATACAAAAATACTAAACTAATAGTACTTGAGGTGGATAAGGACTGGTGTGAGGGATTGAATATGCTTGTAGCTATATTGGATGGTTGTATGTAGAGAATAGGGAAATTTACCTCAGTGGTTTTTCTTGTATTCTTGCTTATTTTGCAATATTTTCTAACCCCTTCTAAATAAACTTTGAATGGGATTTTATAGATATTTATTGGTCATGGGTTAAATGTATTCATGTTATTTGACATAATGAAGAATTGGATAGGAGCACTAAAAATAGGACACCCTAGGGTTCGGTGCTATAATCCAACCCCAACACTCCTATCTTGTAGACTCGGGACCTAGGGGCATGGAATTAGAATAGGAAATAGAGTCTAGCTAAGCTAGAATCAGATTTTAGAAGTCTATAGATGACCAATTATAAGTAAAAAGGTATTTGAAAGGGTCATGAGAGCATGCAAGGTCTTATGGATTGGGTGTTACAAGCCACACTCAAGGTACCAATTTGGACATTTTATATGACTACAGGCATGAGTTGGCTAACCATTCCATGATTGGATCTGGTATGAGGGGTTAAGGTTTTTGGTTAGATGGGGACTTTGGCTTGGTCTTGGACTTCTACCATCTACCTCTATCTGCTCTTACCTTCCTATGCTTTTCTAAGCATGTTAAAGGGGTGTTGGGTTTAGATCAGGACCTAGTTCTAATCCTAAGAAACTCTAGGATGCAGGATGGGTAATAAAGCACAAGGATATTTAAAGATGACCTCACAAGATGATAAATATTGTAAAGATCCATGAATATTTGATATAAAATCTTAGATAAGGTAACTCCACCTTGATCTTTGAGGATCTAAGCTACGAAACTTCAAATTTATCAAAAACTACACAAATATCATTAGCCCCATACGAGAACCTTCAAAGATTAGTGTTAAACTAACAAATCAAAGCATGAAGCACCTTAAAAAAAATTAGACACAAAGTTATTCAAAATTTCACTTAAATCCAAAGGAAACATGATAATTAATATCTTAACTCTTAGATCCAACACAAAAAATATACCAAAGGTCGATATTTACATGAATTTCCAAATTCTTTGACAAATTTATGAATTTTTTTGAAAAGATGATCAAAATAACCTTTAATATGTGTAAATAATAGGGTATTTGGCCTACATTTTCAAAAATTTAAGAAAATATCTATATTATTTTACCAAATCTACACAAATGAATACTAATATTGATGAAATTTTTCAAAGAATGTAAAGATCCATGCAAAGGATGCAAAGATTCATGTAAATAATGTAGATGTTTAATGTTCTTTAAAAATATATGCATACTTTGGAACAATTAAGTATGCATATAATGAAGTACACTCTAATTCAATAAAGATGCATTAAAATAGTTGCATAAGGCCCTCCTTCTAGCACTAGAGAACTTCCCTTCTTGTTGATGCATGTATTATGTTCCCTGTATCACTAGGGAACAAGGGGAAAGTAAGAAACTCAATTTTAAGTCTTGTAATGACTTAGGGCTTGAGTTTTATATACAAACATTATTAGTAATAGCACAAATAGTAGAGATATGGTCATCACTTTTCAAATTTTATAAGTAGACCCTGCTATAGGGATAGCAAATGTTTATATAGTGACACTTTTCTTTCTAATCTTTGTGAATTGTCTTAATATTTTCCAATTACTACACTAAATACAAATAAGTAGTGGGTATTTACAACATGATCTAACCTAGAGTGATTC
Source organism: Torreya grandis (assembly GCA_037957365.1). NCBI lineage: Eukaryota > Viridiplantae > Streptophyta > Pinopsida > Cupressales > Taxaceae > Torreya > Torreya grandis. Next base: position 287,939 of record JARHVA010007807.1, read on the forward strand.
ATGGGTGGATCCAAGAGTGAGTGAGGTAAGGCAGAAAGGGGTTGTGCTTAAGATGACTAAAGATACAAATTTTGCTAACTTCAAAGGCAAAAACACAGAAAACTAGCATCTACCAACTTTAGCATAATTCTCAAAGTTAAATAAATGTAGTTGAAGCTTCAAAGGAATAAATATTCATATGTATAACAACATACTTTGCATGAAGATAAATCACTCACAGTAAATTACACAACACATTCATTTGTAAATGAGAAAACAATAGAACATATATACTATCAAATTTGTCAGTCTAGCATTAAGCTCATACTAATAGATGCATATATAAAATGTAATTGCCAAATTATTTGTAGAAGGGAAATAATCAGACATCTATAAGTGTGAGAATTCAAGAATCACAAAACACACACAAAAGAACAATCTATACAAACTCTTTAATTCTTTGGATCTCTTATATTAATTCTTGTAATAACTTTTTTTTTGTTTACAAATGAGGGGGACACCCCTATTTATATGCTTCAGAATTCCTAAGACAAGTTCAAGTGGACCCAAAAGTGGTGCCCAAATACAACTAAGTGACTGGAATGTTTACATTTCAAAATAATATTCTCAATTCAATTTTACAAGACAAAAATAAATATTCCTAAGGGCATAGAGGTGGCTACTGGCTTACTTGATGTTGTTTTTGTTGCTTTTTCTTATTTTTGGCCTTCTCCTTACTCCATACTTTAGCACATGCATATTAGTCTTTATTTGTTTTATAAAAATCTAGTATCATGGGCCTAAATAAATCAATTATGTCCTAGATTAGCTTGCCATGCTTTTTGAGTATTGGTCTGAGTGCCTCTTCAATTACCTCTACCTTCTATAGCCTCTGGTTGGAAAATTCCACAATGTCTATTACCTCAGTTTCCATCTTGGAACTAGCTACATCCTACTATAATTATGCAACAAAGACTTTCATTTGTACCCTAAACTCTTGGTCGTCTTTGAAGGAACCATCAAGCTTAGTCACTCTAATGATCATGGCATCCTTCAATATGTAGGACATATTAAATTTAATTTTATAAAAAAATGTATTCACATCTTTGAGTTGATCTAACCATGTCTTTAAAATCCTCCTCCTATTCATGAGGATGGTATATACAAGAATAATGTCTTCAAGAGGCAAGGCTTTTAGGTTAGGAAACTTATTCCTTTCTGCTCTCACCAAGTTTTCTAACTTGGTGTCAAAATGGGCAAGACTTTGGTCAAGTTTAATGACCCCTTTGGCTTGCTTGATCCATCCTCTTGCCTTTTCTTCATAACTTTGTATAAGCTAAATACATTGATTACATGATTGATTATTTAAATCAAAGTGCCCTTTGGCATAGGGGGTAGTATTTATTCTTTTAGCCTCTTCAATTCTTATTACATCCCTTTCATTAAGGTGATATTTGATTCTTTTTGTGATTTCACCAAGGATATAAGATCTTCTACATACTCCTATACCTCTTCAAGTCCAACCTTCCTCTTCTTAGTCAAAGTGAAGAGTGGATATTCACTTTCATATATCATAGTCAAGCTTGATTGTGGTTGTTACACTTATATCCTCACCACTCTCTTCATGGTTTTAGTGGTTACATCAAACCTCATGCCAACCTAGGATGTAGCTTGGCTTGCCTGAGACCTCCCTTGCCTTATTGTCTACATCATGTCCTTTACCTAATTTGGGGTGGCTATAGTTGATGGATAAGTGGGAGCTAATTATAATGAGAGTTATTATGAAGAGGAAGAAGTTAAGGCCATAGATAGGATATACAAATTAGTTGTGTCCAATTACCCCAATGGATCAAACAAAGGCTTAGCAGGGCCCATATTGAGAAAAAATGAGGGTAACATTAAAGGCCAAATAATTTTGGATGTTATGGTAAGGTGAAGTAGCTTTTATTAGGTGAATGATTTTGGAATGGGTTTAAGTGGTTTAGTGGATTCAAAGGAGCCAAGGTGAGTGATGCAGTGCTAGTGATAGCTTGAGAAGGGGTAGAACCCACATCGTGGCTAACACTAGTGTTTTAAGAGATTGATGGAGTTAGGATGTTGTTGGTGGCTATAGACACGTAAAAACTACACCATGATAGTTTTCAGTCTTATCTTGACTTGTGAACCCTTAATCGACTCTTTGCTTAGTGGACCACCTAGTCTACTACCAATCTTTTACAAATTCATCATGATAAATACCCCCTCTATGAACACATCACTTAAATCATGACCTTTTTACCCATTTTCTCATGGCCCCTCGACCATCCTTGTTAGGGTAACCATCGATGGTTGACCCTAACCATTGATAGTTGGGGTCATAAACTTGCCTTGAACATTTTAAAGCATTTCCAACTTTATTCGAGATTACTATCTTATAGAATGGAAACTTGATTTAATGCTAGCTTTAAAGATTAATGAAAATATGCAACTTTATCTCCTCCCAACTTAGAAACTTTCCCTAAAGTCTCCCTCTATTACTTATTAATTGTGTGCTATAAATATAGGACTCTTAAGAGAGTTATGGATCCATAAAATCTACATCCAGGCTCTCTTATTTTCTTTATACAAGTACTTAGCATCCCAAATCTCTGTATATATAAATTTTGAAAGTTCAAGCATTATTATTTTACCCAACTCTATTTAGGTCTTTAACTATCACTCACTTAAAATCATTTAGATATCTTCCTTTTATTTTTAGTTTTTTCCTTTCCTTATCAGCTTTTTCTATTTCATTATGTTTACTTGCACACCACCCCTCACCTAACAATCCAGACTCTAACTCCTACCCATTCGCTATTACATTTTAATCTCCATCCAAAAATTAACCAAAGTTTATAGGAAACCATCACTAATTGGCAATAAACATCACTAGTTACCCAAACTATCACCAATTACCTAACTGTCACCGATCATACCCAACTATCAATGGTCACCTTGAGAGTTGAGAGTCACTATTGAAGAAAATAATATATCATTATTTTCTCCCATTTTACCCAATAAAATCCTTGTTTATATCCATAATATACCTATATATCCTACCCAGACCCTCTAAACCTAACCTTGGTGCATTTGTGTGTGGTGTTGACCCATAATTGCTACACTTTCTATCAAATAGGTATATCATTTATTTCTTTTATATACGCATTTATATTTGTATCAATTTATTGTCTCCTAATTTTATTTTTAGAACATTTATATCATTAGGGAGTGGATTGACAACCATCTAAGGGAGATATTGCTTCTTAGATCTAGCATTGCTAGGTAGTCCACCCTTCATCCCTATCTAACAAATGAGTTTGTTTAGTGTGGTCTTATTGTAGGTAGTCCTTCCTCATGAAAAAGTATTTCTTAATTAATTTGGTCATCAACATATGAATTTTATCAAGTACACACCCTAATACTCACTTTATTTTATCTACTTTCAGAACTAAGAAATGAAATAAATAAATTGAAACATTTTAGCACGCTCATGTTGGAAATATTTTCATTGATGTCAAAGGTCTAGCATTGGTGATAAAGGCCACATTGAATTTAATGATGTTTTTAATATTCATATCTTAGATAATTTGTGTTAATATTTATTTAATATTAATGAATATATTTTTGGTTGCATATAAGTTAAAAGAGGGCCCATGGAGAAGTCAAAGAGTCACAGGGTAAAGACAAAAGAGGAATGGGATGCATTTTCTCATGAAGAGTCATCTTGAAAAATTCCAAGAGTCACCATGTGAAGACAAAAGATGGTATGGCACATTTTTCCATGAAGGGAAACTTTGAGGAATATGAAAAGTCACCAAGATAAATACAAAAGAGGAAAGGATGCATTAGCTTATAAAGAGTCACCATGTGACTTTTCGAATGCAAGGATAAGAAGGGTCATGAAAGTTTGGCACCATTTTCCATGAAGATTGAAGGGTCACAAAGGGTGAATGCCAAAGGTCATTTAGAAAGATATAAATAAAGGATTGAGAAGCCATTTTTAATATGCAAGAGAGTGCATGGTTTGTATTTATTTTTGAAGAGAGAAAAATAGGAGATATTGTAGAGTTTTATCATTTGTTGAGTAAACAACTTTGAGAGATAGTTGTGTTTTATACACAAGAGGGGTGGGTGCTCGTTTGGGTTGGTGCTCACAAATATTTGCAAGGGGTTGGTGCTCTTGTGGGTTGGTGCTCACAAATAGTTGTTTTGTTGGTACTCAACAAAGGGGTTGGCGATCCTACAAGTTGGTGCTTGCAAGCTTTGTAACTTGAGTTGGTGCTCATTTTTATACTTGAAATTATTATCCATGGTTTTTTCCACTTTGGGTTTCCATGTAAAAATATGGTCTCTCTCTCTCTCTCTCTCTCTCTCTCTCTCTCTCTCTCTCTCTCTCTCTCTCTCTCTCTCTCTCTCTCTCTCTCTCTCTCTCATGTGGTGCATATTATTGTTTTAGTTTTATTTTATATCTTGAATGTGTGATTAAGTGGTTAAATAAAAGAAATCAAACTAAGTAAAAGATATATAATATACTAATTCACCCCCACCTCTCATTATATTTCATGCTTAATAATTGGTATCATAGTAGGTTCCTTTGGAAAAAGTTTTACAACATGAAGGTAGATTGAGAAAGCACGATGGCTCAATCACATGAAGGTTTTTCTACAAATAAGGAAACTTTGTTTGATGGGATAAATTATGCTATTTAGAGCTTAAAGATGAAGACTTATTTGATGGCCCTTAGTTTTGACATTTGGCAAGTAGTGGTGGAGGAATATAAAGAGCCATAGACACTTGTAACTACTCTAATAGAAAAGAAGGCAAATAAAAATAATGCTAAAGCTTTAAATTCTATTTTATGTAGTTTATGTGAATCAGAATTTGTTAATGTTATGCAATGTAGATCTATTCATAAAACTTGGGTAAAACTTGAAAATATTTACAAGGTGATGGAAAGGCTCAACAAGCTAAGCTTCAAACTTTTAGAAGATAGTTTGAGAGTTTGAAGATGGAAGAGGAAGGAAATATAGCAAGTTATCTTTTGTGGGTTGATCAAATAGTTAATCAAATTCAAGGTCTTGGGAAAAAGTTAGAAGAATCAATTATGGTACAAAAATTTTTGAGATCTCTACCATTGAGATATGATGCAAAAGTTTTATAAATTGAAGAGATGAAGAATTTAGCTAAGCTAAAGATCGATGAGTGACATGGTATTCTTACGGTATATAAGATGCAGACCGAACAAGAGAAACCCTCAAAGAGAGAAGTTGCTTTCAAGACATTAAAAAAAGAAAAGGCTAAGATTCAAGAATCAAGTGATAGTTCTAGTGATGATGAAGATGACAATGGATCTCTATTCATTTGCAATCCAAAAAAGGGCATAGGTAAATATCAAGTAAAATTACCTTTTAAATGTTTTAATTGTGGAAAGATTAGACATTTTATAGCTAAGTGCTTAGATAAGGGTAATGGTGACAATGAAGAAAGAAAGTCTACATATAAAAAGAATTTAAAAGGAAAATTCAAAAAAGGATTTGAGAAGAAGAGTTTGTATTCTAAAGATCCTAGCTCAGCCAAAGATAGTGGAGTCAGTGATTCAGAAGAAGAGATTTTATTCATGGCCATACATAAAGATGCCTTTACAAGAAAAAACACAGATTATCAAGAAGAAGAACAAGATGAAGCCAAAGTGAATCTACAAGGAGAACTCATTTGTGCTTTAGAATAGTTCAAATCTCTTGAGAAAAGGAATTGAAGATTAAAGATCCAGATCGAGAAAAATGAAAAGGATTCAAATGAAACAATTGAATATCTACAAGTACACTTTGAAGAAGCCAAGAAGAATAAAAAAGATCTAACAGAACAGTTTCAAAAAGAAAGTGAAGAATGTGAAAGGTATGTTATTGAAATTGCTTCTTTAAAAATAGATCTTGAGAAAACAAATAAAGTAATCAATGATAGAGTAGCCAATGATTGAAAATTTGAGAATAGTACTAATATGTTAAATAAGATATTAGAAAGTCAAAGATCAATGTCAGATGAGATAGGTATCATATTTAAAAAAGAGAAAGGGGAGGCCATTACTTTCATAGACAAGGTTAACATAGAAAAAGGAAAGAGCTATGTTGAAGCTCTTACAAAAGAGGAAATAAAAAGGTAAGAAGTTAAGAATACAAAAGACATCTCAAACAAAGAAGGCTAGAAGGAACAAAGCTACAAAAAGCAATCAGATTAGAGATAAATAAATAAGTCTTATTTTTATGGTTACTATTTTTATTGTAATGGATATGGTTATAAGAAAATAGAATTTCAAAAAAGGGATAACAATTTCAAAAATAAGGAGAAAGAAACTCATGCAGAGTTAAGCAAAAGCCACAACTCTTTTTCTCCTCTATCAGGTTTTAATGTAGAGGCCATAATATGTTACAAGTGAAATAAATTTAGACACATATCCTAGTACTGTAGAAATGTGTTTGAGTCAATCAAGAAGGACTAGAGTTTTAAGGCTCCATTCATCAAGAATAAAGCTTAGATAGGTTCATGGTAGAAGAAACAACCTAAAAAATCTATGTTAGAATAGATAGTTTTGCATGCAATAAATGAAGAAAATCCCTGGTTCATTTATAGTGGATGTTCAAGGCACATGATAGGAGACAAGAAAAAGTTCATAACCTTGAAGAAGATCAATGGTGGCATAGTGAAATTCAAAGATAATACTACTACTAGAATTGTTAGAAAAGGTACACTAAGTTTGGATAATGATAAAACTAAAACTGAAAATGTTTTGTATGTAGAAAGTCTTAAGCATAATATTTTGAGTGTAAGTCAAATGTGTGATAAGAGGCACACACTAAAGTTTTATGCATAAGTTTATGAAATTAGGAGAAAATATTCAGGTGTATTAGTTGTAGATGCTCAGAGAATAGGAAATAATTTATATATGTTATCAAACATCAAAGGTCAAAGATGTTGTTTAAGTACTATTGAATAATGTTGGCTATGGCATAGGAGAATAGGACATAAATTTGGACTATTTTGTCAACATCAGCAAGAAACAAGTAGTCATAAATATTCTAAAGATTACAAATCCATCCAACATGCTTTGTGAACCTTGTCAGCATGGGAAGTAGGCCAGAAGGTAGTTCAAAACAAAAGAGTACTCAACCACTCAGATGTTAGAGCTTGTTCACACTAATTTGTGTGGACCTATGAGAACTCAAAGTACTCAAAGTGAGAAATATTTCATGTTGTTTATTGATGATTTTTCACATATGACTTGGGTAATTTTTTTAAAGAAAAAAATAAAAGCTTTCAGACATTTCAAAGCATTAGTAGAGAATGAAACCAGTTTGAAGATTAAGTGCCTAAGATCATATCGAGGAGGAGAATTCATGTTAGATAAATTTATTGAGTTTTGTGAAGGCCATGGAATAAAGAGATATTATTCAGTAGCCATAACTACATAACAAAATGGAGTAGTTAAATGGAGAAATAGAATAGTTCAAGAGATGGCAAGGACAATGCTAAATGAATATAGGATATTAGATAAATATTAGAGAGAGGCAGTTACTATAGTAGTGCATATTTAAAATAGAGTATTATTGAGATTCAACAGTGATAAGACTCTGTATGAGCTATGGAAAGACAAACCATCAACAGTTGATTATTTTAGAATTTTTGGCAATAGATGCTTCATAAAGAGAATCGATGAAAAAATGGGTAAGTTTGAATCTAAAGAAAATGAAGGTATATTTCTTGGTTATTCTTACAAAAATAAAGATTATAAATGTTATAAAAAAAGAACCAAGAAAATAGTTGAAAGTGAAAGTGTCAGGATAAAATAAGGAGCACAAAGAATTAGTGATCTAATAAACACTCTTGAAATCATTGAAGAGGAAGATTTTGAAGAATCAGATGAAGATGAGAAGAAGGAGAAAAAGGACACCAAAACCTCATCCAAATATCTCTATAAAAATCATAATGAAAGTGACATCATCGGGGACATAAATGAAAGAATTCACATTATAAGAATGATGGTAAGTGAATCTAATTAAGTTAATTTCTCTTTGTTATCCAAAATTCAGCCTAAAACTTTTTCAGAAGCTAGACATGATAAGCATTGGGTTAAGGTAATGGATGAAGAATTAAATCAGATAGAAAAGAATGATACTTTGGAATTAGTGCATAAACCAAAGGATCATAATGTGATAGGAACAAAATGGGTTTACAAAAATAAGTTGAATAAAAATGAAGAAGTGACCAGAAATAAAGAAAGATTAGTATGTAAATGATATGCTTAGATTGAGGGAATAGATTTTAAAGAAACTTTTCAACCAGTGGCAAGGCTATAAGCTATTAGAATGTTTTTGCATATGAAGTGTTTAAAATTTTCAAATTTTTTTAGATGGATGTCAAATTTGACTTCTTAAATGGGAATCTAGAATAAGAGGTCTACATTGAGTAGCCTGAGGGATTTATTCTTTCAAATATTAGTAGCCATGTCTGCAGATTGAAGAAAGCACTATATGGATTGAAACAAGCTCCCAGAGCTTGGTATGCAAGACTTGATAAGTACCTATAAGATCAAGGTTTCCAGAGAGGATTTGCTGATAGTAATATCTACATCAAAATAGAAGGTGAGCATAAATTGATTGTTGTGGTATATGTTGAAGACATCATTTTTGGAGAAAACATTGAAAAGAAAACAAAAGAATTTTCTGATAATATACAAAAATAATTTGAGATATCAATGCTTGGAGAATTGTCATTTTTATTAGGATTTCAAATATTTCAGTCAAATAAAAGAATTTTCATATCTCAAAGTAAATATACCAAGGAAATATTGAAGAAATCCAGTTTTGAGGATTGTGCACCAGTTGGCACACTAATGTGTATAGAAAATAAGGTGAGCAAGGATGAAGATTCACTTGTTGTAGATCAATATTTGTATAGATATATGATTGGTAGTATTTTATATTTGACAGCATCCAGCCAAACATCATGCATGCAGTAGGTATGGTTACAAGATATCAGTCAGCTCTAAAAGATAGTCATAACTAGTTGGTGAAGAGAATATTCAAATATATTAATGGGACATTAGATTATGGATTGTGGTATCCCATAGATAGAGATTTCACTTTAGTTTCTTATATAAATTGAGATTGGGTAGGTTGCTTAGATGATAGAAAGAGTACAAGTGGAGGAGATTTATTTCTTGGTGATAGCTTAGTATTATGGCTAAGTAAAAAGTAGAATTCAGTATCACTTTCTACAGCTAAAGTAGAATATATTGCAGTAGTATTGTGTTATACTCAAGTGCTTTGGATAAAGCAAACTTTAAAAGTTATCAAGGTAAAATATGATGAACCTATTTTTATTTTTTATGACAACACAAGTGTTATTAATATTTCAAAGAATCCAGTGATTTATTCAAGAACAAAACATATTCCCATCATATATCACTTCTTGAGAGAGTAGGTTTTAGATCAATAGGTTGAGATGGAATATATTAGTACTATAGAGCAGATTGCTGATATTTTCACAAAGGCACTACCAAAAGACACATTTGAGTATCTGTGGGAGAAGTTGTAAGTAATTTCTTTTACTTCCTGCCATTGAGGATGAACATCAGTTGAGGGGGAGATAAATGTTATCTCCAGGTTAGGCCCTTTTTCATTGATGTCAAAGGGGAAGAAGAATAGAAATAGGTACAAATACAGGTGCAAAAATAGGTACAGGGAACAAGTATAGGTTTCTATAGTAAGGGTCAGTTACTATATGTTTTTTAGATGGTAGTATGTACAGGTTGGCATATGCAGTGCAGGTTTTAGGATGTGGTTTTTTTAGTTTAAGGTTTCCATCAATGACAATGGGGGAGATTATTGGAAATATTGTCATTAATGTCAAAGGTCTAGCATTGGTGATAAAGGCCCCATTGCATTTAATGATGTTTTTAATATTCATATCTTAGCTAATGTGTGTTAATATTTATTTAATATTAACAAATATATTTTTGGTTGCATATAAGTCAAAAGAGAGCCTATGGAGAAGTCAAAGAGTCATGGTATAAAGACAAAAGAGGAATGGGATGCATTTTCTCATGAAAAGTCACATTGAGGAATTACAAGAGTTACCATGTGAAGATAAAGGAGGGTATGGCACATTTTTCCATGAAGGGAAACTTTGAGGAATACAAAAAGTCACCAAGATAAAGACAAAAGAGGAAAGGATGCATTTTCTTATAAAGAGTCACCATGTGACTTTTCAAATGTAAAGATACGAAGGGTCATGCAAGTTTGGCACCATTTTCCATGAGGATTGAAGGGTCACAAAGGGTGAATGCCAAAGGTCATTTGGAAAGCTATAAATAAAGTGTTGAGAAGCCATTTGTAATATGCAAGAGAGTTCATGGTTTTTATTTGTTTTCAAAGAGAGAAAAATAGAAGATAGCATAGGGTTTTATCATTTGTTGAGTAAGCAACATTGAGAGATTGTTGTGTTTTATACACAAGAGGGGTTGGTGCTCTTGTGGGTTAGTGCTCACAAATCTTTGCAAGGGGTTAGTTATTTTGTGGGTTGGTGCTCACAAATATTTGTAAGGGGTTAGTGATTTTTTTGGTTGGTGCTCACAAATAGTTGTTATGTTGATGCTCAGCAAAGGGGCATGTGCTCTTGCAAGTTGGTACTTGTAAAAATTTTAACTTTATTTGGTGCTCATTTATATACTTGAGATGATTCTCTATGGTTTTTCCCACTTTGGGTTTCTACGTAAAAATTTGCTCTCTCTCTCTCTCTCTCTCTCTCTCTCTCTCTCTCTCTCTCTCTCTCTCTCTCTCTCTCTCTCTCTCTCTCTCTCTCTCTCTCTCTCATGTGGTGCATATTATTGTTTTAGTTTTATTACATATGTTGAATGTGTGATTAAGTGGTTAAAAAAAAGAAATCAAATTAAGTAAAAGATATATAATATACTGATTCACCCCCCTCTTAGTATATTTCATAATTAATAGTTTGATGGGACCTTAATTCCCTTTCTTCCTTAATTATTTTCTCATCGAATGAAATCATTTCTTTTTAGGCTTAAAAATCAACCAATTTAATTAATTGGTTACTTGCTGATTTTAGTTCACCTAGTAACTTAGGAGGCATATTAATCCTATCATAACATTCACACTTGTTATCACACACAAGACCGAACCATAAAATAATTTACACATCAAAATAATACTTGAGACAAGGATAGACTAGGATTTCATCTCCTAGCGGCAACCTCACACCCTCCTGATTATCCCACTTGGATTTCACCACCAAGGGGAGAACCAACTTAGCTCTTTGGTTGAGTATAAACTTTGGAATTAGTATATCTTAGCTATTTACATGACACCCTTATCATTACAAGATTTTGAAGTGAGGGGTAGGCCCCAACACCAAGACACATATTGAATTTCAACATAGATCTTCCTTTTAAGTGCCTAAACAACTTGAAACCATTCATAGAATTCCTCTTTAGTACCTATTTTACAATCCAACCTCTTTTATCACACTCTTTAAGGCATAAGACAAAAGTGATTTAAAATTAATCCTAAGGTTAAAAGGCACTTCTTAATGTATGTATTAATTACTTTGAAAATTTTTGGGTTTACTCTCTGTTTGAGGTGTGAGTATCACAATAACATTCCTTATTTTCTCATATGGTTTTAACCAAACAACAAGTGAGAAATCAAGACAACCAACCACCACCTTCTTATTCATCCATGGATTTACCTTAGATTTTGATAAATATTATCACGCTTCACCTCACCATTCTCCTCCACCACTTTCTCCTTCTAGAATCCCAACCATATCTGAAGGAGATTTGGACTTTACTACCTTTTTTGACAATAATCTAGTTATTTTACAACATTACATCAATACCTTTCCTCACCATACTCCCCCTACTTTATTTCCTTCTTCTGGTCATTTTCTTGGCATGCCATCCCACCTATGGTAGGTACCACTTCAACCCAACCATTGACTTAGGCCTCTTCCAACACCCCATCCTCTCAAACTCAAACCAACCTTCCCCCTCCCAACCAAACACCTCTTGTCACACCCCATGTGGGTTCAACCTTACAATTAGTCACCTACACCCCATCTACTATGGAATTATCTTCCACTTTGGCTTTTATCTTCCCTTCATTTTTAACCAACCCCTTGACCATAATCCCACTTCAAAACCTAGTGCTCTCCATACCTTAAAACCTTCCCCCAATCATCACTAGGGTAACTACCCAAACTCAACCTTCCTAACTTCCTCCTACCTCAACCACACCAACCACATCCTTTTCTTAATAAGGGTCTATGACAACTTACCAGTATGTACCTAACCCATAAGGGTACATACCACCCTCCACCTAACCTTTCATACCAAGTAGTTCTTATGTACCACCATCTCAACCACTTGGTACCACTTATCAGTATGTGGCTTCTTCAGTACCATCTACTACATATTCATACATTACCATAAGGCAACCCCAATAAAATGTACCTCCTAATTATGTGACTTCTTAACCCCAGCCTGATCTAATCAAAGTGCTCATGGATAAAATGACTAGTATGGAGTCATCCTTCTTTACCTCAACCAATCTTTTGTCTTACTACCAAATTTTTAATGAGCCTATCCACCCCTCTGTACCCATCCATGCTTATCCTTCTCAATGAGAGTTACCCAATTTTTCTAAATTCCAAGGTAAAGAAGATCCTCAACAAAACTTAAGAGATTTCCATCATGCTTTCTACTTAATCACTTATGATGATGCTCTTCTCCTTTGAACCTTTCCCATGTCATTATCTGAGGCTTCCCTTGAATGGTATAGTGCTCTTCCCACTCATTCTATCTTTTCTTTCTCTTAATTGGCACAAACCTATTTAGAACACCTTTGAGTAAACATATCTAAAAAGGTTTCCATTACCAACCTATATTCCATCAAATAATTTAAAGATGAATCCATTATTGATTTCATTTTCAGATGGAAGGGCCTCATTAATCAACTCACCTTCCCATTACCCCAACCTAAATGAATTGAATTATTCTCTTGAGGATGTGATAAACACATTGCTCCAAATCTCAAAGCTCAAACGTTTAGGACCTTTGATGAAGCATTCACTATGGCCTACAAATTGGAAAACCATGATATCAATGAAGGGAAGTTGAATCTTTTAAATAAAAATTCTAGTTTCAAACCCATCGAGTCATTCTCCACCAAAACCACAAACCCAACCAATTCTAAAGCAAAAGCATCATCACACTCAATTGTTCTAAAAACCACACCTCAACCAACCATTAGCCAAATACCTCAAACCAGCAATCCTTCAAATCACCCAAACCATACCCAAAACTAGGCTCCTTCAAAACCATTTACCTCAATTAGGGAATCCTATGCATCGGTGTTGAAAAAACTACTTAAATCCAATCTAATCCAACTTCTACCCATCAAGCCCCCTCAATAATTTGATACTTCTCACCCCCTTCTCAAGTGTTACAATAAGAATGATCATTGTGATTATCATCGGGTTATTGGATATGATACCGATAGATGCAATACCTTTAAAAGTATTGTCCACGACCTAATTAATAAAGGGGATCTTGTGTTTGATAACCAAAATGCTCCTTCTAACCAATCTCTTGATATTTTTCAAAAACCATTCCCAAATCATCCACCTTTGACCCAACACCATGAAATCCAACCTGAATCCTCCAACTCACATAAGGCACATGTAATTAATGTCATTAGTAATGTGCCCACTGCTGAAGAAGTCATCACCTCTATCACCCAAATAGAGGAAAACAACCTACCACTACCCATTTATTTTGATGCCCAAATAGAGGAAGTATTTATCCCTTCCACTTCTTTGGATGAAAATGTGGTTCCATCTACCTCTCTTATGATGGAAATACCTAATGAGATAACCACTCCATTGACCATTTCATCCACTCCTCTAGACCAAATAAAAGAACCACCTACTTCTTTGGTTAAGAAAACCAAGGAAGAAACTATACCAACCCTTCCTCTTGAAACCATTACCCTTACCGTACCAATTGCAAAATTATTTATACCTCCCTTGGAAACCATTCATTAGAGACAATACCCCTACTTACCCAATCATTACCTTTGGAACCTTCCACCAAAGTTAGCAACACTAAAACCACTCATTCTTCTTCCCCAAAGAGCTTGAGTTTTGAAACTAACGATCAAGGAACAAAACCCATTTATAAAAATTTCTCCTAACTAGTTCAAAGCTTGGAATTCACCTTCCAACCTAAATTTGATAAATCTACCTTTTGGCATCAGCTTGGACTCCTGTATCAAAATAAAACCAAACCATCTACTTTATTAGAGTCCACTCTTAAGCCTATTGCTATAACTGTACCAACTACCACTCCTAAAGTCACCATGGAACCATCTCAATTACCCCCATTTAGAATTGTCAAATCAACCTATGCTTCCTTTATCAAGCCAATCAAGAACTTGGGGATCCTTCCCACACCAAATCCTATATACCCTCTTTTGAGATTGGATTTAACCACATCAACCTAACCAAAACCTAATCCAATTAAGCCCATTAATAAGTATGGATTGCCTAGACCACAACCTCAAGGAAGGACCATATTGACTCCTTCACCTTTACCTTCTAATTTAGGACCACATCCTTCCACCATTCTCATTACTTACTCTTCCTCTAAGAAACCATCTCCATTTTCTCCACTTATAAAAATCCCATCTCCTAGTTCATCATCATTCCTTACTAGCCTTTATCCATCCACTTTCCCATCTATTAAATCCTCATCATCTAGACCCCCAATTCCTAAACCAATTATAACTAAGCCAATTCTTTCTAAAAAACTAGCCAAGGTCAATCCCTCAACCATACCTCCTATCAAGAAGTCTTTGACTAATAAGGTTCTTACACCAAAAATCCAAACTCGACCACCTCCAAAATCTTTATCAAAATCCTATACAACTATTTTACAAAGGCTCTTACAAGCTTCTATCATTAGCTTACCACCAATCATGCCTTTTGACCCCACTCACCAAAAGCCAACCTAGTTCACTGATAATCTAACTTGTATTTACCATAGGACCCCTAGGCATGATACAGAGAATTGTCAATCTCTCCAAACTATTGTTCATGGCCTTTTGGAGGAGTATGATCTATGGGATGAACCTTCTTTAAGCCCCTTACCTCTTTTACCACCTATCCAATCTACCTACCAATCACCTACTTCTCTACTCCCACCAAGGAGTGAAATAGAGGAACCAAAACAAGCAATTGGTCTCCTTATCCATACTATTCATATGGTGACTCAGTCTTGAGTCCAACAAAAGGATAAGGGTAAAACAGTCCAATAGAATGAAAAGGGTAAAACCAAGGCCACCATTCCATGGTCTTACCCTTTAACTCCCCAACTAGCCAATCAAACCCAAACAACTACATGATCAAAAACTCAAAATATTTGGTTGAAAGATAATTCAAGAAACAAGAAAAATGCAATTCAAATAATGTTATCTCTGATAAGAGATGTTTTATTGATCAAATTTGCAAACCCAAACATATGTTTATCTCCAAGAAGAGATGTCTGATTTCCCATTTCAGGTTACATCTTCATTTATACATGTTTTGAAGGTGTGGAGAGGATGTGGAAGGTCACCAATCTCAAGGGAGATGAATTGTTTTGACTTCCATGATTTACAACAATACAGAATTAGAGGAATTACTATTTTTAGAAACTTACTATTTTTAGACTGCAGTACTAAAATTGAAATTTGAGACACTTTCATTGGGTTTTAGGGGGTTAAACTTAATTTAGTTGAGCTCAATGCCATCTCACAATGTTCCCCTCATTATTATCTTTCCAATGGTTCAAACGGTGAGTCAATTGGAGCTACGGTGCAAAATTTATGGCTCCCAAAAGTTTTGCCATCAATTAGGGCAGACCCATCACCCGAATTGTCATCTGAATTGTTGTTTGGATCATTCCTCCCTCCTTGAGAAGTTATGGTCCCCATTGCATCAATATTTTTCATCAAGTGTGGTAGTTGTACTTTGATTTGATTCCTGATGCATTCTTGAAAGGGACTGTGATTTATGGAACTGTGTAGGGCCCGATTGTTCACCATTTTTGTCTAACCATCAATTTGTGGATGGAAGGCTGTGAACTTCTTCAATTCGGTATCTATTTGCCTCTATTGTTGAGTTGTTTGTGTAGTCAGGGCTATAACATCAACCCTTTTGGATTCATGTGGCTTGACCACCATGAGAACAAATTTCTTGGCACTAATTAGAGACAAATGTAGAAGGTGGTACTTCTGGTACCCTATAGCATCATGTTCCAAGAGTGAGAGTGATCCTTCTAGTTCTTGATTCATATATACCATGTCAATCATACATGAATGGCTGACCAAAGAGTACATCACAAACATCTAGATTGACCACATCACATAAGACCTCATCTTAGAAAGATTGTATTGCATATGAGAGAAGACATTGATGGGTGACATAGAGGTTTCTCCCTGGACTCAACCATCCAATACTATATGGTTTTGGGTGAGGCTTCATGGACAGATTAAGCTTTTCACAACATTAGCAGAGATTAAATTCTTTTGCCTTCCACTATCAAGAATGAAATGTTGAGGCTTACCTTTCACCCATAACTTAGAGTGAAACAACCTTTCCTTGCCATCTAGCATCTCGTCATGTGTCTATGATGAAGCAACAATGGCTTCAAGATCAGCATCTATAATTTCTTCTTCAACCTCTTTGACTACAGGGTCTGTATGAGGTATAGCAATAGATGTTGAGGATTGTGACTCAAAAAGCAGTGATTTGATAGCTTGACATTCTTCTTTGGAGTGAGTTCTAGATTTGTGATAATCACACCACTTTCCAGTATTTTCTTCCTTTTGCTTCCAATTTTGGCCTCGTGTTTGACCTTCTTTGTCACTTTTCCATTTTGAAGACTAATTCTTTATATTCATTCGTCCATGCTTTTGCTCAATCTTCACTTCAAACTTATATGCCTCACCGATGGTTTCCAAATTTGAAGAGTTCCATTTCTCCCCATATGTACCATTGTAGTCCACCACGATATTTGAGAACCTTGTGTTTCTCACTTTTTTGGATGCCCAATCTTGTGGATAGAGAATGAAAAATGTCAGTGTAATCTTGAATAGATTGTTCCTTACCTTGGTGAAGTTGTTACAACTCTTTATACAGATCTATTAAGCATGGGATATACTGAGAGGGGGGGGGTGAATCAGTATATCATATATCTTATAAAACTTTCCTTTAACCAAATTCCACTTAATCAAAAATTCAATATATGCAATAAAACTCAAACAATAAACATCACACAAGATAGAGAGAGACACCAGATTTGATGTGGAAACCTAATGTGGGAAAAACCATGGAGAACAATCTCAAGTATATGAATGAGCACAAACCCAAACAATATTTTCAAGCCAAGCTTGTAGGAGCACCATACCCCTTTACTGAGCACCACCCTAGCTACTATTCATGAGCACCAACCCATGGGAGCACCACACCCCTTTGTCGAGCACCAACCCATAGGAGCACTAAACCCTTTTCTGAGCACCAACCCAACATCAATTTATGAGTACCAACCTATAGGAGCACTAACCCCTTTACTGACCACCAACCTAGCAACAATTCGTGAGCACCAACCCACAGGAGCACCAACCCCTTTGTGTATACCACACACCTATCTCTCAATGTTGCTATCTCAACAAATGATAGATCAATACAACATCTCTTTCTGCTCTCTCACTTTTGCTCTTCTAAGCTAGATATAACAAATACAAATCATATTCATCTCTCACAATTGCTCTTCTAAGCTAGATATTGCAATATGAAATCAACCTCTCTCTTCCATATTATAAATGGCTTCTCAAGCCTTTATTTATAGTTTTCCAAATGACTTTTGGCCTTCCCCCTTTGTGACCCTGCAATCCTCATGGAAAATGGTGCCAAACTTGTATGACCCTTCATATTCTTGCCTTTGAAAATTCATGTGGTGACCCTTCATGACCAAAAACACCCTTCCATCTTTTGTCCTCATCTTGGTGACTTTTCATATTCCTCAAAGTGTCCCTTCATGAGAAATTGTGCCCTTACTCTTTTGTCTTCACTTGGTGACTCTTGGTATTCCCCAAGATGACTCTTCATGGGAAAATGCGTCCCATCCTTCTTTTGTCTTTACCCCATGGCTCTTTGACTTCTCCATGGGCCCTTCTTTTGTCTCATATGCAACCAAAAATATATTCATTAATATTAAATAAATATTAAATCATATTAGCCAAGATATATTTATTACAAACAACATTAAATGCAATGGGGCCTTTATCACCAATAATGCTAAACCTTTGACATCAATGACAATATTTCCAACAATCTCCCCCTGTGTTATTGATGGCAACCTCAATCCTAAAACTGCCACACCCTGTCACCTATACATACTATCATCTAAAAACATATAGTAACTCCCCCTTACTGTAGCAACCTGTACCTATTTTGCACCTATACCTATACCTATTATTCTCCCCCTTTGACATCAATGGCAAAGGGCCTACCTGAAGCTAACACTTAGCTCCCCCTCAACTGATGCTGAACATCAATGGTAAGAAGTAATAGAAATTACTCCCAACTCCTCTTGTAGATCTTTGAATGTATTCTTTGATCGTGTCTTTGAGAAGATATATAATAAATCATTGCCTGTCATTTGAGAATCTACAATCAACTCATTTGAATATTTTATTCTAATCTCAAAACCTTTTACATGAAACTTTAAGGTGTATCCTTGATCACATATTTGACTTATACTCACTAGATTATGCTTACAAAACATCTGCTATCAACGAACCATGGCTGATCTTCATTTCTTACATGCAAAGTTGTTTATATCAACATAGAATCTTCAAGTTGTTTCTTCTGCCATGAACATGTCTGAACCTTCTTCCTGATGAATGGAGCTTTGAAACTCTGATCCTCTTTGATTGAATCTGCATGAGTATCCTTTTCTTTCTTTCTAAAACTATTATCTCTTTTTCAACATTCTAATTTCTTGTGACCATAATCATTTGAAACACTTTAAAACACAACATATGCAAGAATCATAATACTGATGCAAAATTTTCTTTAAAAAATATATTCCCTCAAAAGATATACAAATTAATCTTCCAACTCATCTTATTTTCATGCAACATAACCAAGACCCAATAGCATCCACCATGCTTCAATTTTCTTAAAAGTGCCTCCTTGAAGCCTAGAAGAGACACCCCCACACAAAAGGGTCTTAGAAACAAATCTCAGGAGATTCCCACATCTCCTCTATTTCTTCCTCGATCTTCTTGTGTTTTTATTTTAAAATCTGTTTAAGCTTGTCTAACCTTTTTAACTTACTAACCTTATCACTTATGATGTTATTCATCTTCTCAACTTTTACAACTATCCTATCTTGACAAAGCTCATGCTCAAATGTAACAAGAGATTCTGTACAATCTTTCCTTTCTAATTCTTTATCTACTATAACAAGTAATTCATTTTCACTCTTAAACTCAACCTGATCAACTTTTACTATTTTAGATCTCCAAACTTGAATTTGTCTTTTCTCATATTTTCTAGGGTCTCTATATCCTTTGACATACCTTGAATATCTCTTTACTTTATTTTGACATAATCTAGCAATATGGCCAACCTCATGACAACAAAAGCAAACAATATTTTTCATACCTTTTTCTTGAATGTGACTGAGATCTCCCTTTGACTCATTGCTTCTCCTCATACAATCTCTTGCCCTATGACCAACATGATGACAAATAAAACAATGGCCATGAAAAGAATTTGAAAACTTGAAAGCATTGGGCTACCTGATTGGCTTCTTTGATTTGCCTACAAAACTTGCATCCTTCTTTCTTTGGACTAATATTTCATGATCTTTTTCAACCTTGAGTATAAGCTTCTCATGATTGTCCTTTAAAGAACCTAACTCAACCTTCAACTGATTACACTCTTCTTCTTTTGATGTTAAAATTGAAGTTGCAACCTCTAACTGATTCTTAAGATCTTGAATAAATATCTTATTTTCTTTTACTTTTATATCCAACTTAGAATCCAAGATACACACCTATTCTTTAAGATCTTCAACCACAAATTTCAATTCTTGATTCTCCTTCTTTAGCTGCTTGGCCACCTTGTGCTTTTCCTTGATCTACCTTCAAGCTGTTAAACCCTTTCTGAAGGAACTTGCTCTGATACCAATTGTTAAGCATGTGATATACTAAGAGTGGGGGTGAATCAGTATATCATATATCTTATAAAACTTTCCTTTAACCAAATTCCACTTAATCAAACATTCAAGATATGCAATAAAACTCAAACAATAAACATCACACAAGATAGAGAGACACCAAATATAATCTGGAAACCTAATGTGGAAAAAACCACAGAGAACAATCTCAAGTATATGAATGAGCACAAACCCAAATAATATTCACAAGCCAAGCTTGCAGGAGCACCATACCCCTTTGCCAAGCACCACCCCAGCTACTATTCATGAGCACCAACCCATAGGAGCACCACACCCCTTTGTTGAGCACCAACCTAGCTACTATTTGTGAGCACCAACCCACAGGAGCACTAACCCCTTTACTGAGCACTAACCTAGCAAGAGCACCAACCCACAGGAGCACCAACCCCTTTGTCGAGCACCAACCCACAAGAACACCAACCCCTTTGTGTATACCACAAACCTATCTCTCAATGTTTCTATCTCAACAAATGATAGATCAATACAACATCTCTTTCTTCTCTCTCACTTTTGCTCTTCTAAGCTAGATATAACAAATACAAATCATATTCATCTCTCATAATTGCTCTTCTAAGCTAGATATTATAATATCAAATCAACCTCTCTCTTCCATATTACAAATGGCTTCTCAAGCCTTTATTTATAGCTTTCCAAATGACCTTTGGCCTTCCCCCTTTGTGACCCTTCAATCCTCATGGAAAATGGTGCCAAACTTGTATGAACCTTCATATTCTTGCCTTTGAAAAGTCATGTGGTGACCCTTCATGACCAAAAATGCCCTTCCATCTTTTGTCCTCATCTTGGTGACTTTTTGCATTCCTCAAAGTGTTCTTTCATGAGAAATTGTGCCCTTACTCTTTTGTCTTCACTTGGTAACTCTTGGTATTCCCCAAGATGACTCTTCATGGGAAAATGTGTCCCATCGTTCTTTTGTCTTTACCTCGTGGCTCTTCGACTTCTCCATGGGCCCTTCTTTTGTCTCATATGAAACCAAAAATATATTTGTTAATATTAAATAAATATTAAATTATATTAGCCAAGATATATTTATTACAAACAACATTAAATGCAATGGGGCCTTTATGACCAATAATGTTAAACCTTTGACATCAATGACAATATTTCCAACAAGATCGTCATATGCTCTAATGGGGTAGTATTCTTCCTTTACAGCATCTATGAAATCATCCCATGTAGGTTCCATCTCTAGGCCAATATCATTTGCACTGAATCTCTTTTTGTACACTTCCCACCAATTTTTGACAGGCAATGATGCTTTCAGAAGAGCAAAAGTAATATTCTCTTTATCGGTGAATTTATTTACAAAAAAATAAGATGACAGTTGATCCAACCAATTTTATATTTTATCAGCATTGATTTTTCCTTCAAATTTATGGATATAAAAATTCACTTGAACCTTAAAGGGTGTTGGGGCACTGAAAGGATGTGTGGGTGCAGATGAGGAGCTAGAATTTCCCATCGAGATTTGTTGGAGAATTTGAGTGAATTGTTGTAGCATCTGCACTTGTTTCTATTGGAGGGATTTATTCACTATTTCCTTGAAAGGATCAGATGCCTCGGTGTTGTCCACCATTTGAAGTTGTTTAGAGCGAATAGGTGGATATTCTACTGGTTCAATTTTCCACCCAAGCTTCTTGTAATCTAACCTCATCCTCAAGATCATACACTCTAAATACAAACCACTCTAATACCACTGATCCAAAACTCAAAATATTTGGTTGAAAGATAATTCAAGAAACAAGAACAAAATAATTCAAATAATGCTATCTCTGATAAGAGATGTTTTATTGATCAAATTTGCAGACCCAAACATATGCTTATCTCTGAGAAGAGATGTTTGATTTCCCATTTCAAGTTATATCTTCATTTATAAATGTTTTGAAGGTGTGGGGAGGATGTGGAATGTTTCCAATCTTGAGGGAGATGAATTGGTTTGACTTCCATGATTTACAACAATACAAAATTCGAGGAATTACTATTTTTAGAAACTTACTATTTTTAGACTGCACTACTAAAATTGAAATTTTGGACACTTCCATTAGGTTTTATGGGGTCAAACTTCATTTAGTAGAGCTCAATTCCATCTGACGATGTTCCCCTCATTATTATCTTTCCAATGGTTCAAATGGTGAGTCAATTAGAGCTACGGTGTAAAAGTTATGGCTCCCAAAAGTTCTGCCATCAATTAGGGTGGACCCATCACCCGAATTGTCATTTGAATTGTTGTCTAGATCACTACACCTTTTCCTTCACCCTCATAACCATCTAATCCTAAAGTCTCCATTTTGGGATCCCCTTCATCTTCCAATGCATCTTTATTTGTTCAACATTTGGTGTTAAAACAACTTCACCAAATGCCAATCAAAATGAGTCTTTATGACTTAATTAGTACCTCACCTCAACATCATCAAGCATTAAGCAAAGCACTACATTCTATATAGGTTAAAATATATGATCCCTAATCTATTTCATCTTTGATCAGAGATGTCCAACACCTACTATAGTGACCTTTTAAGAGTCTAAAATTATACCATATCATAGCAAAGACCTTGATCCCCCTCTTTTTATCATAGCATCCATCAATAATACACATGTCAAAAGAGTTATGATTGATGGGGGAGTGAGTATCACTATCATTTCATCTCATGCCTATCATCAACTCAAACTAGCTAAAAAAATCATGTCAAAAAGTTTGACAGCCCTTTGGTCATTCAATGATACCTTGGCTATCACTCTGGGAATAGTTATTCTTCATATCCATTTGGGGCCTTGAACTATTCCTAAACTATTTTATGTTATAGAGAGTGAATTTAAATATAATGTGTTACTTGGTCTCCGTTAGATCTTTGATATAGAATTCATCCCTTCTACCCTTCATTGATGTGTCAAATTTGAACATGAGGGAGAAGTCATTACAATCAAAGCTGATCCAACTCCCTTTTCTTCTTATAATATGACATATCAACCCAATGATTTTCTTTTTCCATCTTCATCCTCTTCACAACCAACCTCTAACCAAGCCACCATGTTAACCCAACTTGCCACCACTTATATCTTTAAAAATATTGAAGCATCCACTAGTTCAACTATTCCTTCATCATAAATCCCAGTCAAACACCCCCTACAATCAATATTTCAACATCTTATGCTGGGGGAATATTGACTTTTAGCCTTATATGATTTCCCTTCTCCACATAAATTTGGGAACCTTCAAAATGATCCATCTTATGATCTCAATATATGTACCCTTGTCCCCTTTGGCCTTCCCAATAATAGAACATATTTTTTCTATAGGAGACTTGATAAACCACTTCTTGCTCCTACCACTATGCCTTGTATCTAGCCATTCACCTCTAACTGTTATTATCTTAGCAACCTAACCTTTGCCCAAACATACCTTCATTGGTGCACTTAGAAAGGGTTTAGTTTTGGCCTCTATGAATAAAGACCCCATGAACTTCCCATTGTCAAAACCCAAAAACCTCATGAGTTCTTTGGCTTAGGGTATGTTCCCTCAGAAGAGCCCACATCACCAACATCAATCCCACCTCTCCCATTTGGAGAACCTCCAACCTCACCACTCCCACATCTCCCATTTGAAGAACCTCTAACCTCACCTCTCCCATTTGAGGAACTTCTAGCCTTATCAACCTCACTTTTCTAATTTAAAGAACCTCTACCCTCACCAAATCCATTTGAATACAATGACATCATCCCACCTAACTTTTTTTTATCAACACCGTCAATTTGGCTCCCCTAACTTATCAATCAAAAGGCTAAACCAAAACCATTCCTCTTATCCACCCTGAAATGAATATACATGACTCACCCACCATTAACACTATCCAATGTCAAGATGACAATTCTATTCTTACCTATCTGGGTGTGCGGGACTCTTCTCCTCAAAAAGCCTTCCCTCATGAAAACCAAACAATGGTAAATGAATCAACCATAAAATTTAATTTGGGCACTCAGGAGGACCCTCATATTATCGAGATTGGCTAATCATTAACCCTTAAGGAATAATGAGACTATCAATATTTTCTTCGTGACCATAGCATAGCATTTTCTTAGTCTTATTAGGATATGCCCAACATTGACCCTTTCATCACTCTTCATAACATCATTACCCATCCTGAAGTTAAGCTCTTTTGGAAAAAGATTCATCGTATGCACCCTCACATAGCTCTTCTCATCAAAGAATAACTTCAATGCCTTCTATCTATTAATTTCATTCAACCCATTGACTATCCACAATGGGTCTCCAATATCATTATTTTTACCAAACTCACTAGGGGACTTCACCTTTGTGTCGATTTCTATGATCTTAACCTTGCATGCCCCAAAGATGACTTTCCCCTACCTAACATAGACCAACTTGTCAATCTCACTATTGGCCATGACATGTTATCCCTTATGGATGGATTTTTAGGATACAACCAAATCCTGATCACCCCACAAGATCAACATAAACATCTTTTATCACCCCATGGGGAAATTTTTGTTATCATGTCATGTCCTTTGGCCTTAATAATGTGGGAGCCACTTATCATTTGGCTATGACTTACATTTTTCACAACCTCATCCATAAAATTATTGAGGATAATGTTGATGATCTTCTCAATAAATCCAAACACCACCAAGATCACCTCACTATTCTGGCTATCATCTTTGAAATACTTATCCATTATCATGTTAGGCTCAACCCAAAGAAATTTATCTTTGATGTCTTATCAAGAAAAAATTTGGGCTTTATTATTTCTCTCCATAGAATAGAAATAGATCCCATAAAAGTCTGAGCCATTCTAGAAATTCCTCCCCTTACTAACCTAAAACAATTTCATAGCCTACAAGGTAAAATACAATCAATCCACCACTTTATCTCCCAGCTATCTGATCATTGTTAGCCTTTTCACCACATCCTTAAAAAAGACATCTCCTTTAAATAGACCAAAGAATGTCAATAGGCCTTTGATGCAATCAAGGAATATTTTCTCTCTCCACCAGTCATTATTCCTCCAAAAGAGGATCAAACTTTTTATCTATACATACCTACCATTGATCATTCACTAAGGGCCATGCTCGCTCATCATGATGACCAATATAAAGATCAATCCATTTATTACATCAATCATACTCTCATTTATTATGAAACTGATACACCCATCTGGAAAAACTTTGCCTTGCCTTAGTTTTTGTCACATCTAAACTTTGTCACTATCTTCTTAACCATAAAACTTACATCATTACTAGCACTAATCCCCTCAAGTATATACACTCTAGGCCATATCATAACCAACGTATATCCAAGTGGATCATGCTATTATCAAAGTTTGATCTTGAGTTTCTTCCATGAAATTCCATTAAGGTGTAGGTGATTGTAGACCAACTAGCTGACGCTTCACTCCCTAATAATCAAACTCCCATTCTTACCTTTCTAAATGAGTCTATAACTACCCTTTCTTTGGAAGAACCCACCTACCAAATGAGTATGTATTTTGATGGCTCTAATGTCAAAATGGTGGATGTGCCAGCATAATCCTTATTCCTCTTAATGGGGAACCTCTTCCCCTATCTTTCAAACTTGATTTTGAATGCACCAATAATATAGCTAAATATGAGGCCTTGGTCATTGGTCTCCAAACCACTCTAGCTTTGGGAATCAAAATAATTAGCATTTTTAGAGACTCTCAACTTATTATTAACCAAGTTATAGGATTTTATCAATACAAAAATGACATTTTTCTAAAATATATACAACTTGTTGAAAAACTATTAGCATCATTTGACCATTATATCATCCAATCAGTCCCTCATTCTACCAACAAATTTGTAGACACAATGGCTCCCTTGCATCCCAAATTCCATCTCAACCTACTGTTTCTAAACTATTTATCACCATTCACCATTTTGTCACACCATCCTACCTCATTCCTAATCTTCCTACCATTTACCAAATAAAAACATCATCTTCAGACATTTGGTATGATTAAATCTTTGATTATCTTAACATCGATATCCTCCCTTCAAATCTTTCTAGAAATGCTCATAGAGATTTCATTTAAATCACCTTTCATTACTTAATATTAGGGGGCACTCTTTATAAATGAGCCTTTGACAGTCTCTTGCTTCATTGACTTTGTAGCAGTGAGGCTTTTGAAGCCATCAAAAAAGCAGATGATGGCATCTATGGGGGGATCTTCAGTGGTCTAGCCATTGTTAAACATATCCTTTTCCTAGGTTACTATTGGCCCAAACTTAATCATGATTTTTGTGACAATGTCAAGAAATGCATCAAATTTCAAAAACATGCTAACCTTCATCATGCACTTGCTTGTGGTCTTCAAATATCAACTAACTATTGGCCTTTTTCACAATGGGGTCTTGATCTTATCAGAGAAATCAATCCACATTCCTCATAATGATATCAATATATCATCACTATTACAAAATATTTTACCAAATGGGTAGAAGCCATCCCATTAATCTTAATTAAAGCTAAAAAAATCATTGATTTAATTAACCACCACATCATTTGTCGCTTCAGTGTTTCTCACAAAATCATCACTGATAATGGTAAATCCTTTAAAACCAAAAAGGTCCAAGAACTTTGCAACATTTTTGGTATCAACCTAAGCTTCTTCTCACCTTATCATCCATAAGCTGATGGATAGGATGAGGCTTCCAAGAAAACCCCCATCAAAATGCTCACTAAAGTATTCAATGCTTTAGATAAAGATTGGCACCTACATATCCTATTTGATTTATGGGCTTATTTTACTAGCATCTGAATTGCTATGGGTGTTATACCTTTTTCTATTATCTTTGGAGCCAAGGTGGTCTTACCTCTTGAAGTCCAAATTCCATCTCTCCACATATCCTTACATGAGATTATTTATAAAAGTTACTATTGTCAAGAATGTTTAACACGCTTAGAACTTCTTGATGAACATCACCTTGCTTCCCTTAATCACCTTTGCATTTATCAAGAGCATATCAAATGAGCATACAATAAACATCTAAAAAGATGAGAATTAAACATTGGAGATCTCATCCTCAAGGAAAACCAACACACCACTAACATGGAAAAGACCAAGAAAGGTAATTTTTCTTCTAACTGGTTAGGACCCTACATTATAACCCATAAGTATGGGTCAGGTGTTTATCACTTGTCCTCTCTTAAAGGTAGGCTAGAACTTGAACCTATCAATACCTCATATTTGCATCTCATTCATTGTTAAATCAAGGTTCAAATGCACTTTTTTGTCTCACTTAAGTTCATCCCTTGGTTCATTAACCTTCTTTTATATCTCTTTTGAGATCAATTGACTATACAGAGTCATGTGATTCATCTAGCATAGTAATAATCTAATCCTATATATGGGCATCCTGACTCTACATATAGAATGATTCTCATGGATGCTTTTCATCTTTTTCATAGATGGAATCCCATGGTTAGTTGTTTCTCAAAATCCCTTTCTCTAACCTTCCATGTCTAGGTCCTAATTTTGCATGGGTAGACCTTTTATACTAGAATAGACTTGTTCATGCTTAATTTCAATCAAAAATATATCCATACTTTAAAAATAAATACCAGACTACTCCCTCAAAGGAAAACTACCACATCAAATCAAAAATTTCTTAAAGAAGACTTCTCCCTTGAAGGATAGCTATGCCAAAATAAAATCTTAGACCACTCCCTCAAAGGATGGATTAAAAAATATTCATTAGAAGCTTCTCATAATGATCAATTTCAACAACTTATAATTAAAATCAATCAAGCAAAATCTAAAATTATTAGGCTATAATTGTCTCTTAGGGCAAACGAATGTAGACTTCCTACATTGATCAATCTACCTACCATCTAATTAATATATAATTAAATTTTATAGCATAATTAGACTTCTTGCATTGATCGGTCTACACATTATTCTATGGCATACCAATGGCATGGACTTGTCTACTAGGGTTCTTTGGTTGCTTATGGTAAAGCCAATCATTCCATTACCCATAGATTCCATTTTCATCTACCCACTAGTTTACATCCCTAAATATCACCTACATCCCCAATGAACCTAAGGTATTATGAGCTTACTTGGCATGAAGTGGTCAAGATACCAATTTTCTCAATAAAGCACACTGCTACATTGTGTTTGATAGGTTTGTATTCACTAAGACATTCTAATAATGGATTCCTATTGTTTGGTTTTCTCTAGTAAAGCACTACCCACTTTCTTATCCAAAATATGGACATGAATGTTTCCTCTATCTATACCAACCCAACATCCATTAATCAAGCATTACATTTAGACTATCCCATAAACCTACTCATCAACATTACTATCATGCAAAAAAATATCATCAATGACCAAAAAATATACTCCTCATCAATCAATTAATAAATCTTAAACAAAATCTATAATCCATAATCAATAACATTACATCAAAATAAATATGCATAACTACATCATAATTAACACATCATCATATTACCATAATCATCTAAAAACATCATCACTCATAATAAACACATCATCAAGACATAAGAATCCATCTCATCAAAATATAAAAATAGAAAACATCTCAATACATCTAAATATCATATATATATATATATATATATAAACAATCAAAACATGTCTATACATAAAAAACACATCACTCATAAATACATCTCACATCTTCAGTATGCAGGCTAGTATGAAAATCATAAACAAATGTCCAACATATGTGTATCATGATCCTAAGGCACCACTACCACTAGCCCCTCCTACATTTTTACCTATCCTTGGTGGAGGCCCTATTAGCTAACCTATTACCATCACACATTGCCTTAGGGATGCATTCACTGCTCCACTTGCCAATCTAACCTATTACTCTCCCCATCATGGCTCATTAAGACATTATGTTAACATAATGCCCTCATAATAACATAACTCTTATATGGTCACTGATACCTGGCCTATGTTATAAAACCTAGTGGTGCCACTGCTACCCCACCTATCCACTATAGAGAGTCTCTCTCCTATGTCACGAAGATAAGTGAGGTCCTTGCTTGATCCCACTCTCATATCACCAACACAATCTACCCCTATAACCTAGCCACTTGACCCTATAAAGTGACCACCTGACCCTATAAACTGGTGACCTATGCTTATGCCTAGTCTCTCTATAATTTCACTCCTCCTAGTTGGCCCTTAAGAGTGGAAATTTTTCCTTAAAGAGTGGCAAGATACCCCTATAACACAATAATCTATGCCTATGTTTCTATCAACATTATTTCTATGTATGGATCTCCCTATGTTGGTACCTATGCTAAGTCAACATCCATTGGTTATTAATCCCCATCTTTGATACCAAAATTAATGGCTATGTACCTCCTCTAAAACTAGGTAGGATAGTTAGTCGTATAACCTAAATCATCCCCATCTCTTAGAGGCAACTCCTCATGATCAAGCTCTTCCTCCTGTGCCTATGGATCTGGTAAATAAAACTATGCATCCTCCCTCCTATATTTCATAAAATCCTTATGGATACATTGCACTAACCCAAATTGATGTCAC
Organism: Torreya grandis; assembly: GCA_037957365.1. Classification (NCBI taxonomy): domain Eukaryota; kingdom Viridiplantae; phylum Streptophyta; class Pinopsida; order Cupressales; family Taxaceae; genus Torreya; species Torreya grandis. Next base: position 317,879 of record JARHVA010007807.1, read on the forward strand.
ACCCACTCAAAAGGGATATATTCTATCTCATCATCTTGTCTCCCATAGGCCCATATCCATCTCTATAAAGATAAGTTGTGATACCTATATCCAACCCATATTGGTCAAGTCCAATATGGCCTCTGGACAATGTCCATAAGAAATAAACTCTCTAAGGCTCCTCTAAACCAATCAATGTCTCTCAAACCACCACCAACACTTGCCATGGCCCCATCTCTCATACACCAGTAAAAGCCAACCACATAATCTATCAACTAAAATATGTCTATCAAAAGGCCCAAAGGTCTCATTACCCATATGTTCTCATAGGCCCAGTAGTGAAGTATAAATCCCACATTGATGCCATAAAACCTATGCACCTTAAACCCTTATATCCCTCTATATATTTTCACCAATAAAATCTATGCCCAACCAAAAATAATTCCACCAACACCCCTAACAACACACCAAGGTATCTCCCTCAAACATAATCTAGAAATGTGTAACAAGAAACTCCTGACTACAACATAGTCAATAAATGTCTCTCTCCTAGAGCTCTTTGGTATAGAGGCCTAAGGCCAAGGCCTCTTGAGTGAAACTATGCATCGACTCCATCATATTTATATAGGATCTTTATACATAGATATATAGGATCTCCATAGATAGGTAGGCATGTAATCTGATGACATCCTCTAATAGGATTCTCATCTCCCCTATCGATAACTATAAGGTGTTAGTCATTGGGTCCCATCTCTTGATGAGGGTAACTATCATAGCGGCATCCTTGGGAAGGTGTTAGTAGTGGTGCATCGATCCAAAAACCACTACCTCCATGTGTCTCTAGTCCTCTATAGACATGACATCCCTCATTTCTACAAAAATATTGGGAACTCAATCTTGTAGTTAGATCTGATCCTGCACCTATAATAATAAGCATATCTCAAATCAGGTCATCAACCTATCTCTAACATTTCCTATATGTCTACCTTAAGTATTCTCTAACCTATTTCTATACTAAATATAGAATCATCTATTATGTCTTTCTACCCTACCTAAACTCCTACCCTAACCAAACTCATACCCTAACCCAACTCCTAACTCAACCAACCAACCTCCTACCCTAACCTAACTCCTACCCTAACCAAACTCATACCCCAAACCAACTCCTCCCCTAACCTACGTGACTCATACCTCCACCCTAACCTATCTCCGATCTACCCCAACTTAGATTACCCCAACAGTCGTCAGTTATCCAAAACTATCAATGACCCATTTAGGGTCATTTTTCCCCTTAGTCGACTGTTACTAGTTGGCTCTAACCATCAATAGTCACTATTAGGTGACCATAGGTGGTGAGTTTTGACCTCTTGCGTTCCTTCTAAAATCCTAAACCCCTTACCACCTAAAAACACTCCTTAAAACCCTTACATATTTATATCTACCTCCCTATAACTCACACATTTTCCTAAACATACCATTTGGTACACACCCAAAAACAAAATAACCAAAACCCTAGCCCCATAAATAAACATTCTCATACTTCCCAATAATTTACCATGTTTTTCCTATTGTTACCATTTCAATTCAACTATTACACTTTTCTACCAAATTTAAGACACCCCTACCTCATTTTGAGACTGGTGGCACTATATTAATCCACACCTAGCTCCTTGTATACCTGCACCTCCTACGTCTATCTTGACCCCACTATCACTTTCACACGCCACACTCCTCTCTAACAACTCACCACCTTTCCAACCACTCACACAAAATTTTTGTCCAAATATTAAGACCAGATAAAACATTGCTTTTCAAAATTACAAATGGGGATAGATTAGACCTCATTGACTTTTTTACCATCACTTTAGGGTTTCAACCTAAATGTTGATGGTTCCCTCTTCTACATAACCATCGATAGTTTCCTAACTATCACCAATTAACACTAACTATTAATGGTTAGGGTGATTTTTCTTATTTTCCCCTATCTACCTACATTTTTGCTACTTCCCATGTAACTCTTAAATTCATGTACCTGCCCTCCTCTTTACCACCTTCATACCAATCTGGAAGTTCATTTATCCCCACCCACCAAGAACTACATTAGGTCTGAAGTCCCTATTGGATCTATTATCCATGGGATTATGTAGGCACCATCCTCTTGCCTTATGCATCAGGAGTCATCTCGGCCATAATCTACCCAAACCACCCTCCCCACATATTTGCCCACATCTACCTCAATGTTGGCCTTTGACCCACCTATTTGCATACTTTGTGGCAACCTTGCTTTGGTCTTCCTAATTACCTTGACCATTTTTTCCCTATTTAACTTATATATTACACACCACCTTGTGCATGCCTTACCCCATTATGTTTTTTTTGAGATCACTTCTTACCCAAGATACCTGAGCCAATAGTGTCCTTTTCTAAGAACCCATGATAAGTATAACCTTATTAGTTATGCCTAATGTTGGGGACTAGTTACCTTGTCATTTATTCTAAAACTTGATTTTATTTTTAACCAACATGGAAATGTTAGTCCTTGCACAATGATGTGCCTCACAACTCATTACATCTTCTGTGAATACTTGTGTGTCACATGCCTAACCTTGTAACCTTCCTTATCAAACCCTAACCCAATTTGACATTTGTCTCATTAACTCCCAATTTGAGGGAGAACACCTCCTCCGTCCCATACTTAGGGAAACTAGACCTAGACCTTTACCAACCACCTATTTTTTTCTACAGCTTGCTTAAAGCTACACAAAAAAGGGCAAAATATAGACACCTAAAAATTGTACCATGACAATTTTTAGTCTTGTCTTGACTTGTGGACCCTTAATCGACTCTCTGCCTAGTGGACCACCTAGTCTAATAGTAATATTTTACAACTTCATCATGATAAATACCCCCTCCCTAAACACATAACTTAAATCATGGCCTTTTTACCCATTTGCTTGTGTCCCCTCAACCATTGTTGATTAGGGTAACCATTGATGGTTGACCCTAACCGTCAATAGTTGGGGTCATAAACTTGCCTTAACTATTTTAATGCATTTCTATCTTAGTTTGAGATTAATATATTATATAATGGAAACTTTCTTTAATGCTATCTTTTAAATATTAATGAAAATAGGAAACTTCATCTCCTCCCAACTTAGCAACTTTCCCTCAGGCCTCTCTCTTACTTAATAATTTTGTGTTATAAATACAAGGCTCTTGGGAGAGTTATGGATCCAAAAAATCTACATCTAGGCTCTTTTTTTTTGTGTGTAGGTACTTAGCATCCCAAATCTCTATCCACTTAAATTTTAAAGGTTTAATCATTGTTATGTTACCCAACTCTCTTCAGGTCTTCAACCATCACTCACTTAAAATCATATAGGTATCTTCCTTTTGTTTTTAGTGTTTTCCTTTCCTTATCAGGTTTTTCTATTTTTTTCTATTCACCTGCACACCACTCCTCACCCAAAAATCCACAATCTAACTCCTACCCATTGTGAAATAATAATTTGACTCAAGTGAGGTGTTAGTATCTTGTTAGTGAAAAAATGTAATCAAATTTAAAAACTAACACACTAGCTAACATACATCTCCAGGCCTAGTTACTTGGTTGAGCTTAATAACCAAAAAAAATGAAAAGTAAAAATAAAAATTAAATAAAATCAATAATCCTTCACCTTCCTTGGATGATCCAAATGCTTTGGTGTGGTGGCTTACTCGGCTTGTGTTCATGAAGTCTTCATCAAAGGAGGCTTGGCTATCTCCTCTTTTCCTTGGCACCTTGTTTCTTGAGCTTGGCTTGGCTCAATATTTGGACATTATAACACTAATTTCAATGGATTTTATAATTATTTTTTCATTATAAATTTTCATTATCTAAGCTTAAAATTCATGTGGCAAGGCCTCTTATTTATAAATTTTTACAAATGGGTAAAATCAACCTGAACTATCCATCTTAGGATTGTGATGTGTGGATAAGGATTAATATAATTTTATAATGAAAATTCATAGATAGGCTCATTAATATTTGGGATAGAGGAGAAATTAAGAGTCATGGAAGACATTGATGAGGCATGGGAGGCATAAATCCTAATATTTGTGGCATTTATGGCCTAGGCATGTCTTTCCAAGAAATGATGTCCCCTGATGATGTAGATATTCAATATTCATTTCCAAAACAAGTATTCAACAAGTTTCCATGGAATTATTAATTAGGATCTAATTTGGTTTAATTAGCTCTTAAGCATGATTAAGTACTTTGTGCACAAATTACTTAAATTAATCAAAATGTCTTATTATTGGTCCAAAATTTGACTAGATTGGAATTGGAAGTAAATGTTAGATGCATTAGATATTTTATCCCATTTAGGATGTTACCAACACCAAATAACAAAGGCACACATTTTGTGCAAGAGATTTGATAGAAAAAATCAATCCAAAGTACCTAGGTGCAAAATTGGCATTTGACTCAGAATGATCTAATCAAAGTTAGCTAGCCATAAATTGCACTACCCTATTTAATGATACTCTAGCCAAAATCATCACTTGAATATATCAATTTCAAATCATTTAATGTTTTTTGTGTTTTTAAGCCAAATTGTGCATTTTAGGTGGAAATTGGTCAAAAGCCTAGTTGGAGGTTATTGGTGGCCAGATTTAGGTGTCTACACCCATCATCCATTCCATTTTATTATCCATCCCAATATTTACCAAAGTTCATAGGCAACCATCACCGGTTGGCAATAACCATCACCTATTACCAAACCTATCACCAGTTATCTAACCATTACTGGTCATACCCAACCATCACCGATCACCTTGACCACTGATGATCACTATTGAAGAGAATAATAGATAATTATTTTCTCCCCTTTTACCTCATCAAATCCATATTTCTATCCATAATATACCTACAAACCTAACCTAGACCCTCTAAACCTAACCTTGGTGTATTTGTGCATGGTGTTGACCTACCATTGCTACATTTTCTATCAAATAGGTATATCATTTATTTATTTTGTATATACATTTATATTCATATCAATTTATTATTTCAAAATTTTATTTTTAGAACATTTCTATCATTAGGTTAGTGGATTGACAACCATCCAAGGGAGATTTTGCTTCTTGGATATAGCATTGCTAGGTAGTCCACCCTTCATACCTGTCTAATAAAAAAGTTTGTTTAGTGTGGTCTTATTATAGGTAGTCCTTCCTCACCCAAAAAGAGTTCTCACTTCATCTAGTCATCAATACCTAAATTTTATCAGGTACACACCCTCATACTCACTTACTTTTATCTACTTTCAAAACTAAGAAATGAAGGAAATAAATTGAAATAGTGGCATGGGAAATGAATTGGGGAATGGTACCCCAAAAGTAGTTAATGGTGGGGGATGTGAACATGGGAGTGTGAGTAGCAGCAGAAGAAAGAGCAGTTATCAATGTTTTAATAATTAATAAGGAAGCCAAGGGTATAGTACTTACATTTGGATTTTAGGAAGCTAATGAAGGAGACACTGCTCCTCTCATTATGGTTCTGGGAGACCTCTTCTTTGTATAAACCTTTTCAACCATCTTATCATCTAGTGTATGTAGTCCTTACATCAAAATTTCAATTCCTTGATGCCCTTCCTCAATATCAATGATATTGGGATCTAGTTGATTCAAGCTTTATGTGGCAACTTTTGTATCAAATGTGAGGACAATTATGGGCTCTTTCAAAGGAGCTTGTTGGCTATTTGATTCTCATTACTTGAAGCTAGGAGGCATGTCATGTCTACTTAGAGTACCCTAAACTGGAGGCTTTTAGGGTCTATTTATGATAATAAGAATGTTATCCTCTTCCTCCTCTTCTTCCTCCTCATAATCCACATTGAATATGCTCCCATGAGTTGGTGGGAGTTGAGGATTTACTATGTCTTCTATCCTCCTTTCTCAGTCAAGCCTCATTTCAAGAAGTAGATTCTTCCTTGTAACATTTCTTAGGACTACCTCTTCATTCATTACATCGAGGTATATCTAGTCATATACCTCATCCTAGTGCTTATATTCTGTAGTTACATCCCTTTTGAACTTAGTGAGGTGTTTTGAAATCACTTGGTTTGGATCCCACATCCTATAGTCATCCTTGGGAAATAGATATGAGTCCTTATGCCTCACTACCGTTATTAAGTCTTACCATTCTTTACCTTGGCTCTCCCTAACTGGTAAGGAGCCTTATGGGGGGGTGTCCTTTTCTTCCTCTTGAATATGCCACAACTCCATGGAGTAGTTGGTAGGATATATCCTCTTATATCAACTTCATTGGCACATACTTGGTAACCTAAGGGGAGCTACCATTACCCCTTATACTTGGATGACTATATAATTAGGGTAGATCCATAAGTTACCTATGTCTCTTAGTGCCTACCTAAATTTTGATATCACCCTTTGCATTTCACATTCTATGATTTAATTGTAGACATGAGGATAAAAATACTAGATAATTATCTTTATGTGGTACTTTAAATAGTGGATGTGCATTGCATAATATGTTTAGGGCATAAATTCATCTTGTGTAGGAGTCCATGTGTTTGGACCTAATTATGTAGTTACACAAATATCATCCAACAAATATCTCATCATATAGAATGGATCTCTATTTCTACATGTCTTTCATATTAGTGACTTGATTTCTACTAGTAATATCCCCAAGTGATGGGATCTATTGATCATTTATAATTATTTATAACAATGGGATAACCCTTATAACCATGTATCTAATGTGTGTATTATCAAATAATTTATTTAGCAAGGTGAATCCAATCCTGACCCCCTTTATAAATTAGTGGATGGTCACATTTCCCTGGTCATCATGTATACCACTTTGGTTGGGTTCATTACCCATGAAGCTTAGACTATCATTAGTTTGTGTGCCTTGTACCAATTGTCGATGATGTTTTGGTTTTAGTCTAGTTGTGATAGGGGTAGGTCATAATATATTTCAAAACTTGGCCCTATAATTAAGTTAATGGGAAATCCTTAGTTCATGGATTTGAGCAATCCATCCTCACATCTTGACATCCTAGAGATGCCATATACTAGGCCAGTACATGACATGACCTCTGGGTTTGTTACGACTTTATGGAGGTCAGTAGTTTGGATTGCTAAGATGTGAGAGGAAAGATGAATAACATGGGGCATGGTCTAAAAATCATCAAGGTCCCTAGATCCTTTAACATTATAATAGATACTACTATAATGCATGTCCCCATGTCTAAGGCCTTAGGGATGAAATCTGTGTCTCTAAAAATGAATGAATTGCCAAACTAAAAAAAGAAGTCATCATTTCCATATTAAATGCCTTTACTAGGGTAATAGGATCCTACCTATGTCATTTTTATATATATTCGATGGTAATTGATGTTCCCTCATATTTATCTACAACTTAAGAGCTCCAATAATGGTAGCCTAGGTGCAATCCATGAAGAGCTTGAGATTGGTTGACTTGAGAGTGTAGATAATAGAGAGAGTAAACACTTTGGGATTCAAAAGTAAATTTAAGTCACAATATCCAAGTTGAGTATCCATTTTGAAGATTGCTTTGATTAATGCATCTTTGATGGGAATTCTAGTTCATTTCATATTAGTGGTAAGTTTGTCACCTTTACATTCAAATTTAACATTGATTTTCTTTTGATTTGCCATCAAGTTTTGATTTAAAGCTACATGTTGCCACATTTTGATACATAACATGCCACATTAGATCTAACTAGGAATTTATGGTGTTTAAAGATGGCTAAGCTACTTAACTAGTCCAAATATTTAAGACAACATCTTATGATTGGTCACAGGCTCTTGAAATGAAACTTGGTGTGATGTCTCATTCATACCCTATCACATGGCATGTATTTATTTGTGATGATCTCTTGGGTGGGGTCCTCTATATTTGGTTGGTTACAAGAGTGCCACGTGTCACTCCCATACGTAATCAAATTTTCTTCTTTTCTAGGTGGCTCGCTCACATATTATTATGGCTTTATCTTGATAGGGGTTGCCTACAAAAGGCCTCTAGGTAATTTCCAACAAATTTATTTCAAGCATGTGGTTTAGGTTGAGCCACATGTCACTTTCAGAAGGGTTGGTTGATCTCAGGATGCAGATTTGAAAGATTTATAGGTGATATCATTGCATGGGTTTAAGCTAGATACATGTCACTTTGGAGGTAATTTTATTGATCGTGAGTTGCAGCTCTATGGGAATGACATGTGACATCATCTCATGCATCTAGTGGGGACATGCATCACTTTGGTATGCCTTAAGAGGTGTTCTAGTGGATATTTGGATAAAAATAACATAGGCATGACAAATGCCATCATCACATAGATCTATAGGGGACACACATCATTCTCATGATCTTCTCTTCATTATTGTGCCACTTTTCACTCTCAAAAAGGGCTATGGATATCTGTACACCATCAATCCTTAATCGGATGGCCTAGATGCATCCATATGTGTATATTAGATATCTTGTAAACTCTAGATCGGATGTGATGTAGCATTGACACATGTCATTCTTGGATGATTCTAGAGGGGAAATATGACACTTCAGAAGACTATTTGAGTTTATATGGTCATGTTTGAGACACATGGTGGCATCTTGTAGGATTCAGGGTTGCACTAGGGTGTGTGGTGACTCTAATTGAATGGGATTGTTTGTAGGAGCTAGTATCTTGACATGTAGCCTATAGATTTGAATTTTGATGGGTAAATCCTTTATGACCTCTAGGGATGATTTCATGTGGTATGTGGGTTTCCTAGATTTGTTTTATGTGTCTTGTGTGGGGTGATGAATCATCAAGGCTTCATGAAGGTTGGTGACGTGGACACATGTCTTCTTCAAATTAAAATCTTTAACTTAACATCCTGCAAGGCATATCAAACTACTATTTTAAATTAGACTTCTAAAAATTTCAAATGCCCATCATGAGAAAATTAAATGAGTCTAAAGCAAAATAATGTAATTAAATTCGTTAAACAAAGTGAAATGTTAGTCTAATATAGTTTGGTAGGTCTTGTAGCTCTCATGTTAATTTGAAAACTAGGTGAAATCATATTGGCAAAGGTCTATCTGCATATTTTTTAAGCATTAACAGTTAATAATCCATCATTTTAATGAAAATTGAAGATAATTTGCAATAACTTGAATATTATTGAGTGTCAATAAGTATTACAAAATTAACAATTAACCTAAAATTGCTAGGAAGTATTAAATCAATTTTCTTATGCAACAAAATGTTTCCATAACCTTGGTATTTTAGGCATTTTGGAAAATGAATAAAAGAGGGTCCCCTTTTGATAATATGGGTAATTGAGTATCATAAATTTGAATTTAGAGTTACCCAAAATCTATAAGTCATCTTCGGATCACAATCTGAGATGATCTTCTCTAGAAATCTATGCAACCTATACACTTCCTTTATGAACCTCATCGTAAGAGTAGGTGCATCATCTATCAAATTTATTGGTATAAAGTGATCCACCTTGGTTAGTTTGTCAACAAATACCATTATCATATCATTCTTATTCCATGACATTAGTAAACTATGGACAAATTCCATATTAATCACCTACCACTTCCATATGGGTATACCATGTAGATATAACAACCTAGTTGAATGCACATGCTTAGATTTCACTCATTGACATTACAAATAATGTGACACATAATTTGATACATATTTATTGATTACCTTACATAAATACAATTTTCTAATATTTTTCATGAGCTTGGTTACTCATAGATGTCATGAATATGGGGCATTTTGTAATTCTTTTAGCACTGTGATCTATAGATTCTATTGATCTGACACATACATCCTTCCATTATAATTTAGTAAACAATTACTATCTAAATTGAATATTTTTACCAAGGTTTCTAAACATTCTTAGATAATGTTCTTTTGGCCTAATCATAAAATTCATCTCTTGGTGATAACTCAATCACCTAATCCCTGAAATTAATCCTAATAGTAGTTATAGTTGTTATGTACCTTACATGACCGAGGGAATCAACTACTCTATTTTCTTTGCCCTTGATATATTTATACAAAAATAATAATTAGACAAGAAATCAATCCAACCCCTCTAATGAGCATCAAAATTAGGTTGGGTGAAAATGTATTTGATTCCCAAATTATTCATCTTGATCTCAAAAGGTTCTCGTAACAAGTAATGTCACCACACTTTAAAATCATGAACAATAAATGCAAGATCCAAATCATGAGGGACATAGTTTACCTCATATGGATTTAGATTTATTGACTCATAATCAACCACTACACCATCCTACATAAGTAATCCTCCCAGTCCATCCCTTAAAGCATCCATGATCACTAAAAATTGACCATTAGGATTAGGAACTCTTAATATCGATGCAAAAATATTTTTTCTTTTTAACTCTTGGAAAGCCACTTTGCACTTATCTAACCAAAAAAAATTGTGGTTCTTCCATTACAAGGAATTAACTATTTTAGCTATTTTGGAAAATTTTAGAAAAAAATTCGTATAGTAGTCTGCTAACCCATGAAGCTTCTTACCTCATGCACATTCTTCAGTGCTGACCATTCCATAATGGCTCTAATATTCCTTAGATCTATAGAGATACCATCTGTAGAGATACTATGTCCAAAATATTAGACTCTCTACTATAAAAATGCACACTTAGATAACTTGCCATACAACTTGTGCTTCTTCAACTATTGTAGAACTAGTTCCAGATGTTAAAGGTGCTCCTCTTTATTCTTTGAGTAGATACGAATGTCATCCAAAAAAACTAGAAAAAAGTGATCAAGGTAATCTCTAAACACACTATTCATGAGATTCATGAATGTTGTTGGAGCATTAGTCATTCCAAATAGTAACATTATTAACTCATAGTACTTGTAATGAGTTCTGAATTTTGTCTTCAAAATATCCTCATTTTGAATCCTCAACTAATAGTATCCCATTTAAAGATCAATATTAAAAAATATTTTTTCTCCTCACATTTGATTGAAAATATCTTATATACAAGGTATTAGATACCTATTTTTGATGGTTTCCTTGTTCAACATTCTATAATAAATGCAAAGTCAAAGGGTACCATCCTTCTTGATAAAGACAACTAGTGCACCCCATGGTAACACACTTGGCCTAATCAACCCTTTTTCCAATAATTCCAAAAGTTAAACATTCAATTCAACCAACTTAGTAGTTGTTATCATATATGGTACCTTAGACTGTGGTTTCGAACCTAGTATAATGTCGATAGAAAAATTGAACTCATGTCTAGGAGGCAAACCTAGCAATTCTTTCAAAAACATAACATGAAAATCTCTAATAAATGAGTAATCTTAGAGATATGGTTCCTTATGTTCCTCCATTTCATTTATCTTGATGATAAATTCTTGGCACCCTTTTCCTTGAGCCCTCTTAAGCTACATTGAAGAATTCTACCTAAGCTTCAACTATCTCTTCTAACCTTGAATTTGTGTTTAATTTCTAAAATAATCAAGACACTCAACCTTATTTAGGTATAAGTCAAACTTGGATTTATGTTTCACTAGCAAGTTGATTCTTAAGATCACATTATATGACCCTAGTGGTGATACATATAGATCCACAACTATTATGAATTTGGGAAACCTAATCTTTGCTTCAACTAAAAACTTGCCAACCATGACTTTTGAGTCATTCCTATATTGTATTGACCATGTATTTTTCATTATGCCAACTCTAAAAATTAAATTAATACACATCCTAAGAGATATAAAACATTATGTGGCTCTTGTATCTATCAAAATAGAAATTGGATGGTCAAATAAAGTACCTAATAGCTCTATGGGTAATGACTAAAATTTGACTTGTTGATTGTCAACTACTACATGAATCCGCTAATGAAAACTACCCTATTGAGGATTAGGACTTTTTCCCTTTGACTTGTCCTAAGGACAATCATGAGAATAATGGCCATCTCTAAAAATAAAAAACTTATAGGTGGTCCTTTCCTATCATTATATTGGTTTCCCTTAAAACTACCTTTGGATCCATTGCCCTATTTCTTATTTCCTAAACCATTATTGAACTTAGCATTCTAAATTTTAAACTACTTCCTAGAGTCC